>CAUYUJ010015260.1:610950-645950 GCA_963575745.1 Prorocentrum cordatum
CATGCTCAAGATCAGCCGCCTGAAGGACAGGCACCCTATGTTGCAGCTCTCCCAGAACTCGAAATCCGCGTGCCAGGTTGTCTTGCGCGGGATCACAGAGCCCGACGCGCTGACGGTTCTCATCTCGGTGGCGGACGGTTGGATCGCAGGACGGGGGGGAAGTGCTGCACTGACGTACGAAGGTGGAGGGTTGTCGGCCTTGCAGATGCATGATGGCGTGTCCGCCAATCGCTGCTAGACCAACTCAGCCTGAGCCATAAAAGCCAAAATGGCCACGAGTGTTGTAGGGGATGAGGAGGGGGAGAAGGAGGAGGAGGAGGAGGAGCGGAGGTTGGGCAGGCAAGTACAGCAAGGAGGACCTCTACACGGAGCGCGACAAGCTCCTGAAAGGCGGGGCAATGGGGGGAGGCCGTGCATGTTGCATGTCATCTGCAACGGCACGGGCGGGATGCGGGGGAGAAGCGTGGGCGCGAGAGATGGCGGAGTAGGAACGGAGCGCAGTGCAACGCATGTGCACCACGGCGGCGGAGGAGGGGGGGAAAGAAAGGGGCAGGCTACAAGAAGGACGATGACACAGACTGAGCTGGGCTACGACTCGAGTTGAGTTGGGCCATTACGTACGTATCTTATTTGGGATGGTGCATATTACTATTCCAGTTCAGCTGCGAATTGTACGCTCTGTACCTGTGCTGCGCACGTTCGCTTGAAAGTGTTTCGCCAGTAGCGCAGTGCATGTGATGGGTTGACAGCCGCAACGTTGGTCGTACTCATCCAAACTCATCCGCCCCTCATCGGTCGAGATGAGTCGGGATGAGTTGCATGTGCTTGCATGTTGTGCGCGGTTGATGTGACATCGCAAAGCGCTGAACTAAGGGCCACATTGAGCTCTCGAAGGGGCTCTGGTGTTCGTGCGTTTCCGTCGAGGGTATGTGCCAGATACGTGGCCGAAGCTCGCCGAGTCTGGACACACCTCTTAGTTCCTTATGTGCCACTCGGGATGGTAGCACGAGTCGAACTGCCCTGCGACAATTGAATAGCAATGATAAGTGGAGGACAGGGTTCGGGACGACTGATGATGAGAGGGACACGCAATGTGAAGGAGGAGGGGCTTGGGGGAGGGGAACGGTGGCGAGGAGGAGAGGGATGAGCGATGCACATCGCAGCTTGCATGGCAGCCTGCTACCCTCGAGCAGCGAAGGGTGGCAAGCCGCATCTTCCGTGGGGGGGCGGTTGCAATGGCGGCCAGCGATGACGGGATCCGTCGTTTCAGGGGTGCGTTCGGCAAGCTCGGCGCGACAGCTGAGGGTCTGACTGAAGTGCGCCCCGATGACTCGAAGTGGGACTCGCGCGATTTCAGCAGCGCCCCTGCATCAGACATCGCCCGCATGATTGCAGATGACACGTTTCAGATGTCGGCGACCTCTGGGGCGGCCTCATCGGGGCAAGCAGCGGTGGCAGCGGCGTCGGCGACATCACCTATTGATCTTGACTCGAGCTGTGATGACGAGCAGGGCGATGCCCCTGAGAAGGAAGAGAGCGCCAAGGAGGGGAGCACGTGGGAGCAGACCGATGGGGGACCCGAGTATGATCCCGATGATCTTATGGGGTATGAATCATGGCATTGCGCATGGTGCGGGCACTACAACTCTGGCAAGTACTGCGAGTGCATGAACTGTGGGGAACGTTTTTTTCCTTTCTTACAGGACGCTGAAATCATGACCGCTATATGGACTGTGGATGGGGCTCGGATTGTCGGGTCGCTCCGTAGATTTGCGCAGCGCGGCATGTTTATGACGCGGGTCCACCGTGGCCAGAGACGCCCATTCGTTCCTTATAGTCAATGTTCTTGATCGTTCCTCGTGCCCCCCCTCCCCCACCCGAACCCTCCCCATCAGGATATCATAGCATCTCCCCCCACCCCCTTCATATGTGTGTGTGCGCCTCGCGTTGCGCGGCAACACAACCCTGCTTCTCCAGGCACCATGGGACGAGCAGCCTCCCGACCGCTTGCCAGACACGTGGCCGCCGCAGTGGCAGCAGCATGGACAGCCCGCGCAGACCCTCTCAGACGACCAGCCCGCGCAGCCCCAACAACCCACGCAACCCCGTTCGGAGAGCCAGCCCGCGCAGCCCCAACAACCCCGCTCAGAGAACCAGCCCGCACAGCCGCAGCAGCCCGTGTTGGCCCGTGCAGATGACCAGCCCATGCAGCCTCAGCAGCCAGCCCCAACCCCGAATGCAGCGATCCCCACACAGAAAACATGGCTTGATGATGTGCCGCCCGAGCATAGGTCCGAAGTAGCAGATCTGTTGAAGAAGGCCGTGGATGTGGCGGTGAAGCAAAACTCAGACCCGTTGCATATGTATACTGACAAGCAGAAGGCCAGCCTAGCCCAGCTCGAGGACGCCATCAGCACGGGGGTCCAAGCGCGGACGGGGGTCTACCAAAAGTTCTACAAGTGGCTCAGGGCCCAAACGACTGAGTTCCAGACGGTGAGACCGTCCAAAAGGGCAGGGTGGCGGGGGTGATCGGGAAAACGCCGAACGGCTGAGATAGTGGGGAGGTGGGGAGGGGAGGGGGGGAACACACAAAAAAACTCAGCCGTCAAGGCCTTCAACGCCAAGTCGCCAGATGGAAAGCGCGACTACCGCAAGCACTGGGCAGGCCTGAAGCTCGTCGCCCTGAAAAAAGAGTACAGCATGAGCCAGTCATACAAGAAAGCTGACACGTCCACTGGCAAGTATCTTGCCTTTGGGCGCATCGTGAAGGATTGAGGGGCAGTCGTCTTCGCTATCGCTCGTATCCCCTATCCTCCCATCTCATCCCCTCCTACCTCGTGGGCGCATGGGTGGGGGAGGAAGAGGGGGGCATCCACGACCCCGAGGCAGTCCAAGGCGCGCGCAACTACGTCGAGGCCAGCTGGGAGCGGGGGCTGGGAGAGAAAGAGGGGGAGAGAAAGAGAGAGAGAGAGAGAGAGAGAGAGAGAGAGAGAGAGAGAGAGAGAGAGAGAGAAAAAAAGAGAGAGCGAGCCATGGAGAGATAGAGATAGCGAGATAACACCAAACACAATAGGGCGATATACAACGTAACATAGGAATAGCAAGGGCGAGAGGGAATGGATAGAGAGAGAGAGAGGGAGAGAGAGACCGAGACCGATAGAGATAGAGGGAGCAGGCGAGAGCGAGTGAGGGAGAGCGAGCGAACGAGGGAAAACACAGAAAACACGAGAACTGAGAATGCCATGATGTGCGACTGCGGCGGCGGTAACGGGAGTGATCTCCCGTCGCCGCCGCCATGGGGGTCAGGGAGGCGTGCGTGGCCCTTGGGGGCGACTGGCTGTGGTGGGACGCCATGGCCAAGCGCCTCAAGTTCCTCTACTTCGAGCACGGGAAGCGGGAGGAGCTGGAGACCGCGTGGACTACATACACACAGATGGCGGGGAACAGGGAATGCATTGCATTATGCCCGTCGCTCTTCTTCATTATGCACCCATGGGCCACCATCCTGCATGCATGCCCGTCCCTCTCTTTCTGTATCGTTCTCTCTCTCTCTCTCGCGCGCTCTCTCTCTCTCTCTCTCTGTCGTTCTCTCTCGTTCTCTCCCGCATCTCTCCCACTCTCTCTCTCTCTCTCTCCATCTCTCTCTCTCTCTCTCGCCCTTGTGCCCCTGCATCCCTCGCTCCCTCTCCATCTCGTGGTTCGCTCTCCACTCTGCCATCGGGATGGGAGGTATCGAATCCTGATTGTGGAGATCATGATGATGATGGTTCTACTGCTGCTGCTGCGACGGAGGTGAGAACAGCTGGTGCAAAGAGGGCAGCTCCGACGGGGGACGATGATCATGCAGCGAAGGCCTCGAGGCAGGATTTCGCCCAAGGAGGAGGAGACTGGAGACGGAGAGGATGAGGCGAATGGAGGCGGCAAACGATGCAAAGGTCGCGGGCGCGGTCGCGCGTCCCGCAAGAAGGATACCCCAGACGATCCAGAGGCAGCAGCAAAAAAAAAAGAGTTCATGAAGGCAGAGAGCGATGTGAAGAAACTCATCAGCTCGTGGCAGTCGTCGGCGGCGGCGTCGGAGACAGTGAAGGCCGCTGCTGAATCAATGCCAGAATGGGGGTGGCTGAAGGAGCGGACGGGGGCCTTCCCACGTGCCTCGTGCTGACGACGAGGGCGACAGAGACAACGACGACTGTTTAATGGTGATCATCATGCTGACCATCATTATGCAGTCGTCGTATACCCCTCGATGGGGAGGGACACGCATGCCCCCCCGTAGAGGCACCTGCGAGGGAGGAGGGAGGATGGAGAATGGAAGACAGATGAGGGATGAGGGAGGAGGGAGGAGGGAGCAGGTAGTAGGGAGGGTGGAGACTGGAGGAGGGAGGAAGGAGGAGGGACCTGCGACCATGACGACGGCGGCAACGGTGCAATGACGAGGGCAACGACGACCACGACGACGAGAGGGGGTAACGACGACGGGAGGGGAGGGCAGGACAGCCAAGATCGGTTGGGGAGGGCCGCCGAGATGAGATGAGCGGTGAGATGAGATCGGCTGGGGAGGAAGAGCGGTGAGATGAGATCGATTGGGGAGGGCAGGACAGCCCAGATCTGAAGAAGTTGGCTGCGCTGCTGGAGAACTGCAAGCACCAGGCCCCGGCGATCGCTACCAGGATGCAGATCGAGGATATCAAAGAGATCAAGAAGAATATCAAGGGTGACCAACTCCTGGCAGAGTACCAGACTGTGCTCGCCAGGAGGGGATGGGGCACATAGACTCGGGGGGAGGAAGGAAATGCTTGCATGCGCATCCTCATCCCTCCCTTGCATGCGCATTCTCGTGCTCATCACCCTCCTCCTCCTCCTCCTCCTCCTCCTCCTCCTCCTCCTCGTCGTCCTCCTCGTCATCATCCCTCCTCCTCCTCCTCCTCCTCCTCCTCCTCCTCCCCCTCCCCCTCCTCCTCCTCCCCCTCCCCCTCCTCCTCCTCCTCCCCCTCCTCCTCCCCCCCTCCATTTTCCTCCACCTTGGGGAGGCTTACCAAGCCCGTCATGGACCTCCAGCGCTTCCACGGGAAGATTATGGCGAGCCACGCGGTGGAGATGCGCCACCGCTA
Source organism: Prorocentrum cordatum (assembly GCA_963575745.1). Classification (NCBI taxonomy): domain Eukaryota; class Dinophyceae; order Prorocentrales; family Prorocentraceae; genus Prorocentrum; species Prorocentrum cordatum. Next base: position 616,062 of record CAUYUJ010015260.1, read on the forward strand.
GGCCGCTTAGGCCTCTTTTGAGCTGGGGGCTGCTGTTGATGAGAATTTCAATTGAACAAACACATCCTGGCTTGTATCCCGAATTGTCCGGCCTTTTGAGGCCGTCCGGCATTTTTGCGGTGTCCGGCCTTTTGGTTTCCAGGCAACTCCGGAGGATGAGTCGAGATGAGTTTCATGAGGGATGAGTTTTGCTACACCACACCAAACCATATATATATATATATGAAAAACGGACATTACATGAATTCATCTCCAAAACATGCTGGGATGAGTTCGGGATGAGTTTGGATGAGTTCGAGATGAGTTCGAGATGAGTTTAGATTGTGCGTCTTTTCTCCCTCCTCCGACCCGCGGGCCCGCCTCATCCCATCCAGCTCCATTTTCCGATCCAGCCTGACCCTCGGGGACTGATGCCGAAGCAATCGAGCTGCATGGGCCTGTCTTTCACCGCCACCAGGGGGCCCTTCTCCCCATCCTCCTATTCTTCGTCCTCCTCGTCCTCCACCTCCTTCCCCCCGCCAACTCATGGTGGTGGTGGTGGTGGAAAACAGGCCCATAGCATGCTGAACAGGTCCTAGAGGCGGGGAAGTCCGCGATGCGAGTTGCGGCCCTTTGGCGAGCCTGTCTTTATTCATATTGCGCAGGAGCGCAACGCATGCACGCGCAGAGGAGGGATGTCAGTAGAACGTGGCCCGAGCTCCCGCAATGCCTCCCCGCAGAAAGAGATCGGAGTCGCCAGTGAGACCATGGCACGACGAGGTTCCTGAATACACAGCTTCTCGCCCCAGCAGTTGGCTAGATGAGATCGGTGTCGACCCTCCCCCAGAACCTTTTTCGGATCCAGCCTCGGACGCTGCCAATCTATTTCTAGAGGAGATTCTGGACATGTACTTGTTAGGAAAAAAGATGTCGGCCAAACACGTCTGTACACTTTGTCACTACGCATCGTTAGCTGGCATTCGCCATGCTAAAAAATACGCCCTGAAGCCAGACTCCCCAACGGGTCACTTTCAACGTAAACTGGACCTCGCATTGGACTTGCCCCGTTTTGATTCCCAGCTGTACGAAATGGAGATTCCAGGATTTGGCCGAGGCGACGTGATGCGGTCGCCTCAAACCATACATGTCGCCCCCCCCCCACGAAGCTCTGACGAACGAGATAGATGGCAACCCAACCATACTGTCTGAGTGGGGTGATCACCTGGAGAGTGAGACTTGGATAAAAGATTTCGAAGAGCATCCTCATGCACGGGGGGCGGGCCCAGAGAAGCGGAAGAGAACGCTGCCACTAGCACTATACATGGACAACACGCCGTTTAACAACAAAGATAGCTTCCTGGGAATATACATACATTTTTGCAACACGGGGTTCGACACATGGTAGCTTGTGTAAGAACATCGGACCTTTGTAACTGTGGCTGCAGTCACTGGTGCAGCTTGTACCCAATATATGAGATGATTGCGTGGTCACTCAAGTGCATGATTACTGGTCGCCTTCCAGAACGGAGGCGCGGTCAACACGAGTGGAGGGAGTCAGACGAACTTCGCAAATCTATGTCTGGGAAGGTGGGAAGGGGCGTCTCTTTCGTAAGGACGGCTGAGGGGCATGCGACGGGGATGAATGCTGAGTAGCAGTGTGGTGCAATTGATGCGGTGCAAGCTGAGTGGTGTAAGATATATACTGTAGACAGGGGGCTCGATATGCGGTGCAAGCTATGTGTAATGCAAGCCAGTGCTGCTTATACGCTCCTTCCCCCACCCACCCCCGTTGTCGAGGGATGCATGTGTGTCTTAAGGCCCGCGCGGGGCGGAGGCGCGTGGCTCGTTTTGGGGCGGTGCGAGGGCCCGCAGTAAGTTGTTCGGTGCTGAAGGGTAGGGTGATGGCGGGGAAAGCATGCAGCTCCTGTCCTAGTTTGAGCGTTCGTGGACTTGATCGGCATGCGGCGGCGCTTGCTGCGAGAGCAGAAATAATCACGGCTGCACTTGTTGCAAGTGGACCAGCATCGACTGTGCATGCATCTCGAATTACGGATGGTTGCGTGTTCGAGGGGGAGGGCGAGGCAGATATAGAATGGGGATCGTTAGAAAGAGAGAGATAGAGAGAGATGAGAGGGAGATAGATGGGGGGGGAGAGAGAGAGAGAGAGAGAGAGAGAGAGAGAGAGAGAGAGAGATGTAGATAGCACGACAGGGAGAAGCGATGGAGACATAGGGAGAGATATGGACATTGCGGATACAGAGGGGGAGCACGAGAAAGAGGAAGCGGAGGGAGCGAGAGATGGAGAGAGGGAGAGAGAGGGAGAGCGATAGCGAAGGGGGGAGCTGGCAAGCGACCCCGCGAGGTCGACGTTGCATTGCATTGGTAATGAGGGGCAGGTGTTAGATTGGACAGTTGTGCTGATAGATTTCAAGGCGGACTGGCCAGAGATGTCCACTGGCATGGGGTTCCCCGCTCATAGGTCTGGACATGCCCCATGTATTCTATGTGGCCAGAGCCACGATGAGATACTAGTACATACTATGGACGCCGTGATACCACACGCGCCTGGAGCATACGAAGATGAGTGCCGACAACAAGAGAAATGGGTTCTGATTGATTCACCAGAACTTCACAGGGATATTCGTTTCAGGTTGGACTACAAAACCACGTCGCGCGGACGGGCGCTTACCCAAGACTTCCCAAAGCTGGGCCTGAAAGCTGGGGACCGCATTGAAGCTACACCGACGCTGCTCGACGTTGATGAGTTCGACTCGTTGTCCGTGCCCCCAGCTAGATTAATCAAATTTTGGAGGCAATCAGAGAAGGGGAGATGCTACCACAGGAATCCGCTACTAGACCCGATTCTCGGAACTGGCATGCATACGTTCAGCCTGGACGAATTGCATTGCATACACCTTGGGGTGATGAAGGTTTTCGCGGCGTCGGTGGCGTGGGAAATGTTGGTGTGTAATGTGTTCAATGTGTCTGCAGACCTCCAGCCTGACAAAGTCAGGCTGGGCCTACAGAGGCTCCATGTAGAATTGACTGCGTACTACGACCACTTGCGGCAGACAGGCGTCCCAGAGTCCGCCATTACAAGAATCGGCCAGCTAACCCCTGGGATGATCGGGACAAGGGCTGTGCCGACTATGTCCACCAAAGCGCAGGAGACTAAGTGGTTTTTTTGTTCATCATGTGGTTCCTCCCCCGAGTTGTGGACAAACTAGCCCCGAGTAATCATGGGAACGAGTTAATGGCTGCAGGGAACGCACTGGAACGGTTCAACAAACTATTGTTAGAACATGGGCGAAAAGTCCCAGACGACGTGTGCGATGAGCTCAACAAGTTGTGTGTGTTGCACTGCAACTTGCTGGAGTCAGCGCATGTGCACATCCTTCCAAAACACCACTTCTTCCGCCACATGGCGCAGCTCATCAGGAGGAAGGGCAACCCCCGCTATTACAATTGCTACGTCGACGAAAGCATGAACGGCACGACCGCACTTGTGTGCAACACTACACATCGGGCTCGCTTCGAGCGGATGGTCTTCCGCAAGTTCGGCTACATGGAAATGAAAAAAAGAGGATCGACTGGGGCGTGGCCGCCCAGACCCGCGTTTTTTCCACATGTCGTGCACGGCCTTTGCGCGCGTATGACGTACGCACGCATGCACAGTAACGTGTATACTATATAAAATATAATATAGAAAGCGGTTGAGATGTAGAGAGAGAGGGGGGGGGGGGGAATCGATAGAGGGAGGGAACGAGAGAGAGGGAGAGAAAGAAACAACAAACACGCGAGAGAAGGAGAAGGAGCGATACCGAGCGAACGTAACACAGTTGGAGAGCGCGAGGGGGCACAAGAGGGGCACGAGCGGGAGAAAGAGAGAGAGAGAGAGAGAGAGAGAGAGAGAGAGAGAGAGAGCGAGAGCGATAGAGAGAGAGAGAGAGAGAGAGCGAGAGAGGAGGAGCAACACAAATATCGATATGCATTTATACGGTACGTGGCTACACATATACGCGTATATAAACACAGGGAGAGCGGGGGGGGCGAGAGAGAGATAGATAGAGAGAGAGAGAGAGATAGATAGAGAGATGGGATGGGGAAGAGACTGCAGGGATTCAGAGAGGGCGTGGGCCCTTGGCATGGTGATTTGAAGACCGAGACCTGCAGATATTGCACGACGAATTGCGTGCCAACGACAAGTCAGCCGCAACCGCCGAAGATTCGGCGTCGGAGGTTTGGGAGTGGAGCTTGGATGACAAAAGGAGGGAGACATGCATAATGAGAACATGTGGCAGTTAACGAAGAGGGAATGTGCGAGGAGGTAGGGGTGTGTGGACAAGGAGGAAGAAATGGTGCCGACGTTCATATTGCACTGCGCCTGGCCGCATCGTTTCTGGATCAGACGGGGTCTAGCCAGCCGTGGTGAGACAATATATGGCACGACAGGACGTGCACGGGCGAGTCAACCTACACGACATCCCCCGACCCCCCCCCCCCCCGACCGTTTCCTCCCAGCAAGGCCAGCTCGCGGCTTCAGGGGCCCACCCGTCGCCTCCCTCTTCTCGCTATTCCTCGCTCCGTCGTCAGATTCGGGGCACTCGCTAGGACCTCTGTACAAGGGCGTCATCAAAGCGAACAAACGGTGGTGATGCACAGACAGGCACCGTAGGATTCGATGATTCGACGCCCTGTGAAATCATATCGTCGCCATCGTAATTGTTGGTGCATGGCCCACCTCCTCCGCGTTCCCCGTGTCCATACTCGACCTTCCCGATCCCTATACATCCTTCTCCCCCAAGGTTTCGGGCAGTCCCCCCCATCTATCCAATGGATGTCATAGTGCCTCGTGCAGTGATCTTGTTATCATACCCAGTGCACGTTGCACCCTCGAAGTGTCGGCGCTCGTGCACTCCTTTCAACTGTACTCTCGGTGGCAATGTGCATCCGTGTTTGCAGGGGCTTGGGCCATGCGTGACCTCTCGCGTACAAGGTGGGCTGACCAGCGATATCCGCCATGTTGCAGGGATGCGTTACTTGTTCGATTCGACTGCGTTGAATCACGCTGTGTTGGTACATCTTCTCCCTCGGCGTTCGGCTCCGTCGGCTCCATTGGGGGTCGGCTCCATTGGGGGGTCGGCTGGGACTGCAATCCCAACCGACCCCCAATGGCGCTGACCCTGGGGACCGACGGTCCGCGCGCAGCCCCTGTCTACCCCCTGAGAGCCGACGGCCCCGCACACGTGTGTCAATCAGCCAGTCAGTCACCTCCTCTTCCTCCTCACCATCCCCCTCCTCCACCGTGCACTCGCCCCACTCGCCCATCAAGTGTGCAGACATGCATGCGGGGTCATGGGAGAGCTCTACTATACTCGAGGGGGGGGGACCCGTAGCGCCCATACGGGTGGGCACGATCCCTTAAAGGCGACGGAGCGTGCCCCCCCTCGAGTACTCAAGGGGGGGGACCCGTAGCGCCCATACGGGTGGGCACGATCCCTTAAAGGCGACGGAGCGTGCCCCCCCTCGAGTCTCAGACTTGTTCGGGAGAGCTCTACTATACTCGAGGGGGGGGACCCGTAGCGCCCATACGGGTGGGCACGATCCCTTAAAGGCGACGGATCGTGCCCCCCCTCGAGTCTCAGACTTGTTCGCCTGAGCCCTCGGAGAGATCCCATCCCTGGCGCCCTAAACCACCACCAGAAGTTGGAGGTCGAGGAGCAGACAAGGAGGAGAGAGAGGAGGATGAGCCTGTTTTCCACCACCACCACCAGAAGTTGGAGGGGGGAAGGAGGAGCAGGGCAAGGAGGAGGAGGAGGAGGAGGAGGAGGAGGAGGAGGACCCCCCCCCTCCAACGTATGGTGGTGGTGGTGGAAACCACACCCATCATTTGCTTGCTTTGTTATGCCAGGCGATGAGTATACGCCGCCTCGGTATACCCGATGGCGATCGTGGGCATATCTGCGATGCACGGCCGATCTATCTATTCGAGGTGCTGCAGTTGCCAATGCTCATGTATGCACTGCTCTCGATGCGCGGTCACCCTGTCTGCGCACCCCTCTCAACGACGATGGCGGCGAACTCAGAAACGGTTTGAGGTGGCAACGCTCTGGGCTCAGGTGACGACGACCGACGACGACGACGACGGCGATGGCGACGACCGCGGCGACGAAGAGGTGCTCGCGGTGAGGCACGTGGGCGCTACGCACACGTACGTGGATGAGGCGCCACGGGGCTAGCGCCGCCGATTCTGCAGACCTCCCCGCCTCCCCCCTCCTCGTCCTCATCATTTTCACCAGTGTATCTACATTTCCTCATGCACATCGACGTGCATCAACCATCCAACCACGCACCCAACCATCAACCACCCATACATGTCTCTCCCAGGGATCTCCCTCCCAACCATCAACCATGGATCTCCCTCCCAACCATCCAACCATCCAACCAGAGATCTCCCTCCCAACCATCAACCACCCATACATGTCTCGTATTCCTCACCAACCTCCTCCTCCTCCTCCTCCTCCTCCTCCTCTTCGTCTTATCTACTAACTCCCCCTCATCCTCATCCACAACTCTCTCGTCGTCCTCATCTTCTTCCTTAGTCCCCCCCGTCCCCCTCTTCTTATCAACGCCACCATCCGTTGCAAACTCACCCGGAACTCATCGCAACTCATCGGTTTAGATGAGGCCGAGATGAGTCAGGATGAGTTCCACGCCTCGCTCAAAGTTTCCCTCCTCTAGAGCTCTTCCCGTTCCGAGCCTTCGCAGCCATCGGCCCTCTCCTCTCGCCCTGCATGCTGCGTTCCTCTTCCTTCTCGCGCTCCTCGCCACCGAAAGGGGTGATGGGAGGTGCGCCGCTGCCAACTATATGGGCGGGGCCTCCCACCGACGTGGCCGTTCCCCCGTCCATCCCCTAATTAACCCTTGCCTTTCAGGCGTCAGTCCGTGCATATGTGGCAGATTTGAGGTTCGGCCCCCTCCCCCCAAAACAGAGGCGTTCTGGATACGGGTAAAAGTTTGGCCCCTAGGGGCTCGATTTCTAGCGGTGCCTCAGCTCCTTCCCAGGACGCCCAACACCCGCTGGATCTCAGGTGCCTCGATGCGCCCGTTTTGAAACGCAACGCGCCTCGCGTTCAAAACGTCCGCGCGCGCTGGCTCCACGTATCGGACCGCGTGTTGGCGAATGTTTCGCGTCTGACCTATTTCAGACTACGCGTTGAGCCCCGCATCGATGCGATGCGTGTTGCGCGTTGCGTATCGGGGCAGCTAAGCACGGGATCTGTAATATGCTGCCCGCATGTGTCACGAGACGTCTGGCACTGTTTAAATGCTATCACGCGGCTCTCCCGCGAGATAGCATCCGAATACCACGCGGCTTTCTCGCGAGGCATGTTCTCCGACCCCCTCCAAGGTCTCCTCATGTAAAGCCTCAGCCGTGCGTCCCATCCGATGAATTCCGATCCCCTCCCCTCCCCCCCGCTCCCCCTCGAAAGCGCTCTCTCGAGGCGACGGGGGTGTGTTCCGCTTCGCCGCACACCATAGCATGACACCCCAATCCCTCCCGCCCTCTCCCTCCCCTGGCGCTGGAGGTCTCTGTTACGGGTGGCATCTTGAAGTTTTGAGGCTGCCCTTTTTCAGTTTTCATTTCCCCTGTTTCGCTCCCCTGTGCCCCGCGCCAGCCGAGGCGCGAACGATCGAAACCCGAAACTTGTTGCACACAATCCTCCACTCTCCTAATTCTAGGGTGTGCAGGGGTGGCGCGCGTCCGCGGCGTGCTGAAATTACGCGCAGCGTTGCAAGTGGAGGAAATGGTGCGCCCCCTCTGTCGCGGGATCATCGTCGCCCCACCGCCCCCCCTCCCTCTCTCTCCTCCTATACCATCCTCATCCACTTCCTCTTAAGCTCCCCCCTCCCGTGCGCGGCCTAGGTCTCGGAACCGACGCCTGGAAGAGGGCGCAGTGGTGAGGGGGAATGGGGGAGGAGGAAGAAAATAATGAAAGCGAGGAGGAGGAGGAGGAGGAGGAGGAGGAGGAGGGTGAGGAGGAAAAGGAGGAGGAGGAGGATAAGGAGAATGAGGAGGCGAAAGATGATGATGAGGAGGAGGAGGAGAAACACGAAGAGAGGAGGAGGGCGAAGGTGAGGGCGAGGGCGAGGGTGAGGAGGAAGAGGAAGAAACTGAATGGGAAAAGGTGGAAAAGAGGGGGAGGATGAGGACGAGGAGGATGGGGGCGATGAGAAGGAGGAGGAGGAGGAGGAGGAGAAAATGATGGTGTTCGACGAGCCGACGCACGTCAACCCACTCATGTCGACGCCGTGGCGCTGCACCCGCGCATTCGATGGAAAAGCTCGCGGACCGCTGGCTCTCTCGGACCTCTCTGGCTCGCTCCTCGAAGCTCTAAAGCTCGCCGACACTTGTGTGTATATATATACCCCTCTTTCTCTCGATCCTTCTCGGATCAGTCTTTGGATCCTCTAGCAGGCTAGATGGTTTCAAGCAGGACACGCGCGGTCGACACCGTCGCGCCGTGTACTATTGCACGCGCTGCAGATCGAAGAAAAGGAGCCGCTGTGTATGCATATGATACTATATAGCTGGTGCATATATGGCACATGTGGTGTGTACGTTGTAATATATATATATATATAATAAAACGATGTATATGCTATGCATGCTAGATTACAACGTCATGCAGAATCATCACACAAACATCATCAACCCGTAACATACGTTCACACATCATAACCAAAATGTAGTCCTTACCGCCACAACCCCGGACACACACCAAAACGTAGTCCTCATCTTCAAAATCGCGTGCACCCCGAAAAACGAGGTCTTCTGGACCTCTGGGAGGGGTCCGGTGATCTGGTGATCCGGTGATCCGGCGATCCGGTGATCCGGCGATCCGGTGATCCGGTGATCCGGTGATCCGGTGATCCGCGGTGATCCGGAGGTCCGGTGATCCGGTGATCCGGTGATCCGGTGATCGCGCCCCCCCCCCCCGCTTCCCTTGTGAGGTTTGACCTCGCGCAACTATCGCGCGATGTACGAAGGGTTCTGGCTTCGGGGACGCGACTAGCGAGCAATTGCGAAGGTTCGTGGCCCCTGGGACACGAATAGTGCATGAGTTGCGGAGGATTCTGGCTTCGGGGACGCGAATATGGCGTAATTTACTAGGGTTTGATGTCTCGGAGACACACAACTCCTGTAACGTACCCGGGGTTGCTCCCTCGGGGGAGCAAGAATCGTGCAATTTGCAAAGGTGAACGAATATTGTTAAATTGAGAAAGGTTTGTTGCCGAGGGAACGCGCAAATTATATAATTTGCTAGGGTGATTGGCTTTGGGGACGCGAGCATCGTGTAATTTACTGGAGATCGTTGTCTCGGGGGCGCAACTGTGGCGTAATGTACATTGGATCGTGGAGGCGCGAACGTAGGGTAATTTACGGGAGAGCGTGGCCTCGGGAGCGCGATTATAAAGTATTTTCCACTGGATCGTGGCTTCGGGAACGCGAAAGTGGCGCAGTTTGCAAGGGATCGTGGTCGCGGGGACGCGAGCGCGGCGTAATTTGCAAAGGATCGTGGCGTCGGGAGCGCGAATGTGGAGAAATTTGCATGGCATCGTGGCCTCAGGGGCGCAAATGTAATGTAATTTGCATGAGATCGTGGCTTCGGGGGCGCGAACGTGGTGCAATTTGCAAGGGATCGTTGCTTCGGGGGCGCGACTACAGTGTAATTTACAAGGGATCGTGGCGTCGGGAGCACGACTCATGCATTTTCACGTGTCCCAACTGGATGCTTTTCGGCTCCCCCCCGTCGCGCGGACATCAACAATTTACATTATGAAACAGAAAGCAGGACTGTAATACTGGAGACTGGAAACTGGAACTGGCACAGGGTACTGAAACCACCTGGCCCTCGCAGCCTGATGGCCCCACAAGGGGGCTGGCGGATTATGTATTGTTGTGTAGGGTCTTCTGCCGCGAGGGTGTAGTTCTGTGGAAGGTTCGGGCGGCGGGCCTTGCGCCCTACTTCAGTACATAGGGTACCGAGTACCACGTGACGTTCGCTCACGGTGCTAGAGCGCAATGTTTGCGCATGTTGCTCATATTGTGCGCTTGCATGTCCGTAGCCATTTTGGTTCAAGACGTGCTTCTGCCTCCACTGCAACAGCGTAGTGAGCGCCCTGCGCAGTACACGCCACGCACCGCAAGGATGTCGAGCCTCGCAGGCGTCCACCTCCCGGCCGTCAGCAATCCGTTTCCGCGACCGAGGCCGGCGCTGGCGTGGGCGGAGGCATCCAGCGCAGCGCCCGCACCGAGGCCACCTTCGCACCCCAGCACGGCCCGCGGGCGCCCCGGCGTGGGCGAGCGGCTCCAGCGCCCCCCTTGCGCAGACCGCTCGGCGGCCACGGCAGGGCCGCGCTGGGCTCCGACGTCCTCGTCCGCGGCAGGATCCATAGGCCCCCGGGGCTTCGTCCTTCCGAGCCTCGAGCTCAAAAGGCTTTCGAGCACCTTCCCGAGGTGGAGAAGTTCGTCACGGGGATCTCCGATCCTCGCCCCGGCAGCGGCACGCCCAGCTGGCACGCTGCGGAGGAGTTCACGGCGCCCGGGCCGTGGCCCAGAATGGAGCTGGCCGGCAGCTCGGCAGCGAGCGACCACACGAGCGACACCGAGTCGACCTCAGACCTCTTCGCGATGCCCCCAGAGCTCTCCGCGGCGGCCGCGGGGCTCCGTCTGCCCAGCGCCGTCGCCGGCGAGGCCGATCGGCCCCCCACTTGGCCGGGCGTCGTCCGCCCCACCGGCGAGCCCTTCCCGCCAAGCGCGCCGCCCGACCTCGACGGCCGCAGGGGGGCCCCGCGCGGCACCGGCCCGGGTCCGCGCGGCGGCGTGCCAGCTGGGCTGCCCCCACGGCCGCGGGGGGAGGCGCCCGCGCGGTGCCGCCCCAGCATGGCCGGCAGGTCGCTGTCGGCGAGGGGCAGTGGGCTTCCGCGCCACGCGGCGCGGGCAGCTGCTGAGGTCGAGGAGCTCTGTACAGCGTCAGGGGAGCGTCAGGGTTCGTGGCGTTGATACGTGCCAAGACGTCCAGGCGTTCCAAGATCCCCGAGTCCTCCCCACGGCCTGCAGGAGCGGGGGCCGCTGGACATCCGTGGAGATCCTGGAGCGCATCCTGAGCCAGTCCTGTCATGGTGGCATCGTTGTCGTGCTGAGGTTGGCGAGCAGCTGGGCGGAGTCCGAGGCCGCGGGGGCCTACAGGAGACAGCCGGGAGTGCATTGTTTTGCCCCGTGGGCCCCGAGTGGGCATGTTTGCTTGTCGGACATCGCGTGAGGCATCAATTCGATTGAGATTTTCCTTCGTTGCCAAGATTGCTAGCTATAGGCTATTCGTTCCTTCTTTATCCTTCGATCAATTCAACTCGACAGCTAGATTGTGGCGAGTCATGGCAGGGCATCGCCCCCTCATCTTGATTTTTGATCTCCTAACGACTGTCTTTCATGCCGACCCGGGCCAGTGGCCCCAATGGCGGAGATTTCGCGGGCGCCTCCCGCGCAAAATTGCAATTGCGTACAATTTGTTAGCAATTGAACGATTTAAGCGGGATTGAGAATTGCCCACCAAGTCGTGCAATTCTTGGCCTTTAGTTTTGCTATGGGTTGCTTGGAGGTGACTTTGCCACAGGCCATGAAGTTGTTACTAGTAGGAGAGTGCGTTTTTTGTTGGGATGGAGCGTTGCCGAGAGCGACGCTGCTGCACGACCCGAAGCACGGGGTGCACAGACACAGTTCTTCAACACATCCGTACGTATCCGTTGCGATTTCCGACATTCATAGTTGGAGGGCGTCGTTCAAGAAGCGGGGGATCCGCGCACAACTTGAAGTGCTTCTGAGTTCGCTGCACATTACATGGGCGCGCTCTCGAGCCTCTGCGTGCTGCGCGCCCAATAGCCCCACTCCCCGGGCGGCGCCATCGGCGCCCAGGTGATCGAACACTCCATGGTACGATGCCATCTGGTCTGCCTTGCGGGGCGGGGATGAGGAAGGACGGGGGGGAGGGGGAGGAGGCATGATGAGATCTAGTAGGAGAGTGCGTTTTTTGTTGGGATGGAGCGTTGCCGAGAGCGACGCTGCTGCACGACCCGAAGCACGGGGTGCACAGACACAGTTCTTCAACACATCCGTGCGTATCCGTTGCGATTTCCGACATTCATAGTTGGAGGGCGTCGTTCAAAAAGCGGGGAATCCGCGCACTGCTTGAAGTGCTTCTGAGTTCGCTGCACATTACATGGGCGCGCTCTCGAGCCTCTGCGTGCTGCGCGCCCAATAGCCCCACTCCCCGGGCGGCGCCATCGGCGTCCAGGTGATCGAACACTCCATGGTACGATGCCATCTGGTCTGCCTTGCGGGGCGGGGATGAGGAAGGACGGGGGGGAGGGGGAGGAGGCATGATGAGATGGAACGAGACGCAGGATGGGGAGGAGGTTGCTGTGTGCGGGCCTGACGAGCCGTTTGACTGAGTCAGACAAAAGCAGACGCACATGAGTCCGAGCCCTCTTCGGAGTGAACTGGACGGACGCGTCATGGCCTCTCTCGCACGGACCAGGGAGAGGCCGGCCTTTTCGAGGCCAAGAGAATCCAGAACAGGATGAGCAGGAGGAGTGGGGTGAAGGGACCCCAAGACACACGCACAAATAGACGCAAGTCCCAAGATTCACCATATTTCCATGTGTTCTGGATGCTCGTCTCCCCCTCCACTGCCCCTCTTACTTTCCGCATGCGTGCTGTTGGAATAGGCCGATTTGGCGAAGGGCCCGATTGCTGGTCTGAACAGCGCCTCGCGCGGCGCTGTTCTAACACAGGGCAGAATTTTTTGAAGATGCGACGCGGCCAGGCCAGCCTTTCGGCGGGCAACCAGTCGTTGCCAAGCCGCTCGAGCAGAGATTGCGTTCGAGCCTGTCCTCGCGTGCGCTACAGAATTTACGCTGTGCCGACAACTGGTCCGCGATGTGTGAATAAGCCGATTTGGCGAAGGACCCAGGTGCAGGTGCCGAAGCCTGCTGCCAGCGCCACGGGGCAGACACGTTCATCAGAGCATGTGTCGGGCCGCAGCCAAATTGCCTTTACACAAGACAAGCTGGAAAGGTAGAGCGATGCTGCGAAGGATGGCAAAATAACACTCTGCGCTTGCATGATATGGTAATATATATATATATATATATATATATGTATATATATATATATATACAAGACTGCATTGGCGCTGCGCGCCATGCACCTTGGTCCTTTGAGTTCTGCACGCAAGCGGAATGCATGCGTGCGTGCATGCGCGCAAATACATATAACGGCGAACCGGGTCCGGGGGCCCGGGGCCGGGACCCCGACCACAAATGTGGGCTCCGGGGGGCCCGGAGGCTCGTCGGACCGCCGGACGCCGTCCAAGATCGTTCGCAGGCGGCTTCGGAACGCGCTCCGATGGCTCCAGATGCCTTCCAAGACGCCTGTCATGACACCGAGAAGGTCCCAGAAGCCTCCAAGACGCTCCGAGAGGCAGCCCAAGAGAGGCCCAAAAAGCAAAAATCGTGCCGTTCCTATGGGAAAGCGTATATTTTTCGCATGTTCGCCTCTTGGGCTTTCACCGCGTCCAAGACGGCCGAAGAGGCGCCCAAGACCGCCCCAAGACGGCCCAAGAAGCTTCCAAGAGGGCCCCAGGACAGCCCAAGAGGGCCCCAAGACGGCCCAAGAGGCGCCCAAGATGGCCCAAGAGGGCCCCAAGACGGGCCCAAGAGGGGGCCCAGAGGGGGACCACGAACCGCAAGCTCGAGCCTTCCGCCCCAAGAGGCCGCCAGGAGGCCCCAAGGAGGCCCCTCAAGAGGCCCCAGGAGACCCCCAAGAGGCCCAAAGGAGGCCCCGAGAAGCCCCAAATCGGCCCCCAAAATGCTTCGAACCTGCTTCCAGGAGGCCCCCGACAGGTTCAGAGGCTCCCGAGAAGCTACGTCAAACTCCCAGCGAGCGGCCGGACGAGGCCCCCCACAAAATCACAAGAGGGTTCCAGCATTTGTATCCTTCAGCGCTCTCTGGCCTTCTTCCCCCTGCCCCCTTCCCTGCGACTTTCGTTGACTCAAGCTCGCCTCCTAGCTAGAACCTAAGCGCGCGCGAAGCGCGCGCGTGGTTCTAGTGTGTATATATATATACATATATATGTATACAGACACTGCGCGCGCGTGAAAATTCATGCGCGCACCCTTAGGTTGACGCTGTTTTCTTCAGAACGAGAGCTTTGCGCTCGGAACGCATTGTTCGATCCGCGACGAAGGACGCAGACGGCCTTTGAGGAGCTTCTGCTCGAGATGCGCGGTGCATCAATTTGCCAGCCATCGTTTGTCACGCAGCGCCTCCAGGCTCAAACCACGCGGCGCTTCTTGCCGGGCCTTCCGCCGCCCGAGCTGGCGTCCCCATTGCCTTTGCCGCGCCTGCCTTTGTTGCCTCTGTCCTTCTCGCCCATGCCCTTGCCAATCTGGCCGGCAGCGCCCTGCTCGCCGTGGTCGCCGTCATCGGCATGACGAATCACAGTCGCGTTTTGCAAGGCCTGCTTCATGTTCCTGGGTTTGAGAAACACAGCCTCTCGCGCACTTCCGGCGGCCTGAAGTCCTGCAACGCAGGGTAGCTCACGCCGTCGACACCGACGACCTATACCAACTTCATATTCGCCTTCTCCCCGGCCGTCGTCGACTCCACCCCCGTCCGCGCGGCGCCATGTAACCTTCGCCTGTCTCACCAGCGGGCTTGCTGGCACTTGTGGCCCGCATGGTCTTTTCACCGATGGTCATCGTCGCCAAATTGTTCTCCGCGCCCTTCTCTTGCAGATGATTGTCTGCAGCGGCGCGGTCGGAGTGAACTGGAACACGTTCTTGCCCGCTGTTTTCGACGTCGCAATGCCGCAAGGGTTCCTCCTGATCCACGCGGAGAGCGATGCGCTCGTCGCGGGGGCCCCTGAAGACCATGCACCGCAGCCGATCTTGCTCTAATGCTTCAGAGCGGTCGTCCTTCCCCGTGCACTCCTTGCTTGACTTCTCCTCGGCGGTCTGCCAATCGTTGATCGGGACTTTGCAGTCGACCGTGACCTTGAGGCATTCATCGACATTGACTGCGCTGACCTTGGCCATCGTGACCGCGCCGTCGTCTGCGACGGTCTTTTTACGTCTTTTACTTCGAATGACGCGCCTTCGTCGACGCCCACCCCCCCCCCCCCCACACACACGCACGCACGCGCACACACGCGCGCGCGCGCCCCGCCCCGCCCCGCCCCCGCCCCCGCCCCCGCCCCCGCCCACCCCGCCCGCGCGCGCACATACACACACACACACACACACACACACACTCACGCGCACTCACGCGCACGCGCGCGCGAGATTCGATCTCGGTGCCCGCTCGGCCCTCCAGGGCGCGCGCGGGCGCAGCCATCTCGTCGAAGGCCAGGGCGCCGATCCCCTGCATCTCAGACCCTGCAGCAGCGGCGCTCTCGGGGAGGTCGCCGACCTCCAGGTCGAGGTCGCCGAGGCCCACGGGCGAGTCACCAGCGGCCTTCTTGAGGTCATTCGCAAAGCGTGTCTTGGTGTCGCCCATGCTTTCGTATACCTGATTCTCTGGCG
The DNA here is from genome assembly GCA_963575745.1 of Prorocentrum cordatum. NCBI lineage: Eukaryota > Dinophyceae > Prorocentrales > Prorocentraceae > Prorocentrum > Prorocentrum cordatum. Next base: position 631,686 of record CAUYUJ010015260.1, read on the forward strand.
AGAAAATGCTGCCGATTGAAATTCAAGAGCGCAGCTCGAACCGTGAACTTGCCGACAAGCGCGTCAAACGCTGTCTGGGGGACCATCGCCTGATCGGCAAGCTTCCACGCGCGCCTGAGCGCGTTGTTCAGTTGGATGATCCCATCCTTGCCCCTTGGCTTTTCCACGTCGACCCCGTCGATCAGCTTCGCGGCGCCTTCCGCCACCTTCTCCGACATGGTTCGCCCCCGCGAGGGCGGCGCGAAAGAACGGTGGATCGTCGTGCTTGTTGGGGTCGGCGGTCGCAGCCGCCGCGATGAGTTCCTCTCCGAGGGCCCTGTTCTCACCGAGCGACTTTGAGAACTTGTCCAAGAAGCGGGGCACTGGTGCGCCAGCGCCGCCTGCCGGACACCGAACGCCGCAGGCCGACGAAGGAGTTTCGAGTGAGAGAGGGCGGGCCAGAGACAAGGGGAATTATAGACGAAGCGAACGTCGACGGCACGACCGTCTGATTTCGGCATCGACCCGAGCCGCCGCTGATGAGGCCAACTTAGCGGGCGGCGGCCTCGATGCATGGTGCACGCGTGGGCGAAGCCAGTCTGGCCTCCGCGATGGCATCGTCCTGGTCTGATTGCAGGTCTGAGAGCCAAACCGTGGCCTCGAGCTCTGTGCTCCGCGAGCTCACCCCGCGCTTAGCGTTCAGCGCCCGCCGGCGCAGGACGGGCTGCCCTGGCCGTGCCACCTCGCACTGCCAAGGGAACACCAGCCAGTTCCAACCACTGGTTATGCAAAGACCCAAGCGCGCGTCACGTCGACCGAGCGCCTCGATCAGGAACCCGTCTTAATTGGCAATGTTATTGCACGGGGTTTTGCAATTAGCCTTGCAAGCTCGGGCGGCAGCGGTGAAGCGCCCCATTCCCGCGCTCAAGTGCGACTCGCGCCCCGTGGGATGCATCGGGGGCCCGTTGGCTCGCTGGCGCAGGTCGATGTTGAATTGCTTCTGGGTGGTCTTCACGGGGTCGAACGGACACATCTCGAAGCACGTCGCTTTGTTGAGCTCTTTCGGGTTGCAGCCCACTGCGGCGATCTCCGAGGGGTTCCTCTGGGCGATGTAAGCGTTAAGCCCGAGCTTGCCCCAGTTGGGCGGGCGTGCAAGAATGTCGTCCGCCAAGAGCGCGCGCTCCGTCAGAATGTGGTGCTAGGGGAGGCTCTCGGAGATGTCCTCGCATGCTGTGGTCGATCGGGTCTCGCCGTCATTGGCGGCGTCGGTCACCTCCTGCACGGCGTTGGCAAGCTGGTCAACATAACCATGCGCGACCTTCATATCCGCCATGGGTTCGGGTCGCGTGGACGGCAATCCGCGCGCCGCCGCAGCAGGGGCTGTGCGCGGAAGCCCTCGAGCCGCAACAGCTATCCAGATCGAACGCAGCCCAGAGGACGGGCGCCCTCAAGATGCCCCGAGATGCCCGCCAGGCGCCCCCGACCTGGCGTCCCCCAAGATGTATCCAAGACGGCGCTGCGTCTACATTACCGCATGGGTTGTCAATGAACCTCACAAGCCGAGAGCCAATGTTCAGCGTCACGTCCGTGTTGATTGTTGGCGGGCACCGATCTCATTGCCGCCGCGTTGCAGGAGTGCGTGGATCAAGTCATTGCCGCTTGGGCCCCTGAGCTGCCATCCTCATGGAGGTTGATGCGCATCCCGTGTCCGACCTGGGCACTTCAATGGGCGTAGACTCGACGTGAGAGATGGGCGCGGCGGAGCTGACCCACAGGGAGGCCGACGCGCGCAGGTCATGGAGGCTTACGACAGCGCACAACGAGAAGCAGCGCGCAGCACCAAAGCTCCAGCAACCCAATGCACCCCACAGGATGCGAAAGGCCCACATGTTCCGCCAGGGGTGCACGTGCGACACCGAGGACGCGTGTCGTTGGTGCGCGAATGTTGCACGGGAACGTACTTGCTGGCTGCGCAGTCAGCACGTAGGCGAGACGTGTAGTGTGAATCGTTTGGGGTGTGCGCGCAGAGAAAACGTCATGCTTGCAACTGCGTCGGAGTTGCATCGGCATGGGCTGCCGCTCCTGAGCTGTCGCTCTTGAGCTGACGCCCTTGAGCTGCCGCTCGTGCATGCATTGCGCAACGAAGGTCGTCCTCATCTCACGTCCGTTTACCTATTCGATTGCCCTTGGGCTCAAGGTAGTGGGGGGTCGTTTGCCTTTGCAAGTGCGCCTCTATTGAGACGTCAGCAACGGTCGTCGCGTTCGATGGACAGAAGCGGCTTTCCAAGTGGAGCCCCAAAGTGGTGATGGCTGCCGAAGGCGCATCGGCGGTGGTGATCAGCCCGCGTGGGCGCCCTTTGATCCGCATGGTCGCCTGCCTGGCGGGCCTGGGCCCGTCGGGCGTGCACTTCGCGACGATCTCACTCAGCAGCGCCGTCGGGAATATGATGCTCAAAGAGCTCCGTCAACGGTCAATGCAGAGGAGCGTCAATTCCACGTTCTTGCGTGGCACCCCAGTGAAGACAGCGGCCGCAAAGCCGAGGGCCCCGACATGCACGTGGCATGCCGCGGCCGGCATGCGTCGAAGCCGCACGTGGATCAGCGTCTGCTTGGACGACGACGCATTTAGTCGAGATGTTGCAGAGTCGTTCTCAAGCCGACGATGCCATGATACAGGCTACCAGTGCGAACATCATGTCGGTGCCGCGTTTCATTGCGAAGGACATCACCATCGAAGATCTGACCAAGTGCAGGGCATGGGGCATTCCGCCATGGAGATCAACGTCCAGAGTGGGCGCCGTGAGGGCGCGCCGCCAGCCGACGGGGCTCCGTCTGAGGCGGCGTCCATGGATCTAGGCGGTCTCTCAGACGCAGAGCCTGCGGCGCACGTGCGCTGACGGGGGGGGGGGGAAGGGGGGGGGCGTCGGTAAACAGGCATGCGCGTTGCGATGTAGTAGTTGCATGTGCCACCGCCAGCGCAAGCATCAACGATGCATGTCGCCGTCGGCCGTTCGGTCCACGCCACTTGAATATATCCTGCAGGACTGTCCCATTAAACCTGTGCCGTGATGGGCTCGTTCACTGCTGCCGTGTTGGCTCAAAACAATGAGGGCGCAGCGCATGCAGGAAGCCGCCTTCTAGCCTGCTTCCTGCAGGCCGTCGGTTTGGCGCGCCAGTCGTTGGGGGGGGGGGTGCTGGGCGCTGTAGTTGGCGGGTGCTGCGGCGATCATGCCGCCTCCTCCTTCCTGCGCCCGCCTCTGCGCCACCGTCTCATCACGTGTTCCCCCCTCCTCACTTGCCCCCACCTGCCGACGCAATGCCCGTCTACTGGTGACCAGTCCCCGCGCGCGCTTATTTTCGCGATGAGCGCGGGTGCCACGTCGACCGCCGCTGCGAGTTTCGCCGCTGCAGTTTTGCAGAAGAGGCCCGCTCACACTCTGCCACCTCTGCCTCTGAAGTGCAAGTCCAAGGGCAAGGCCGGCACGGGCAAGGGCAAGGGCGGACCGATCCCAAAGTTGGAAGACGCACCTCCAGGTGATGCCGTCGCGGACGAGGCGCACAAGCACGTTCGTTCCATGGAGATTGCGAGCGCCAAGATCAGTCATTGGTCCGAAAGATACCCGTACCCGGGGCCAGCCAAGGTGAGATGGGCCGTCCGGGGGACTGGGCGTTCGCTATTGTGCCCGGTCAGCTTGCCCCGCGCGGGCCAGTGCAGCATCCGCGTGTCAAGACGCAACGGCGCGCTCGACGGTTGGGTGTCTGATTGCAGCGACAAGCGCTGGTTTTTGTTAGGGACGTCTCGGGGCATCGTGGTGCGTGCGCGGTTCAAAGCCGCCCATTTGTGGCGGTGCCTGTCCCAATCGATAAAGAGTTGCATGTCTTCGCTATCCTGGCAACCAATGCGTCTGGGCCTGCCCTGAGGAACGACGTTGCAATGTCGCGCCCCCAGGGGGCCGCAGCGGCCACGTCGGGGACGGCTCTGGAGGGCATGATCTGTGCTCGAGAGGTTTTTGGGCCTGCCGCCACCTCGGCTAGGTGCGGGGACTTGCCTGAAACCACCGAAACATACCCGGACCTAGCTGGGGTGAGCTGCGGCACCCCGGCTAGGTACGGGTGTGTTTTGGGGGTTTTCATTGGGCAACCGTACCTAGCTGGGGTGATCCGCAGACGGCCGCCCAAGGGGGGCGGCCCCTGGCGACCTCGCCCAGGGCACAGATCCGCGATGTCTTTGCATCGAGCAATTCGCGATAGGGCGGTTGTCGCGCAATGACGTTCGCGCCAGAGTTGTTCGAATGCGCCCCCGGGTGCGCGTTGACTCCTCAACGCCCGGATGTGTGTCTGGGGGCGCGCCTCCGCAGTAGCTGGTCTACATCGACAACAACCAACGCAGGGTCGGGCACCCCGCCGATTCGAACGCACGCGCGATCGGTGCTAACGTGCGCCCCGAGAAGACGGCGGTCTGTAATACTCGATCGGCTTTCGCTTCTACACTTGTGCAGCCGCCGTCACCTGCGACGAACCGCCCCCCCGGCCTCTTACCACCCTGTCTAGGTAAGGGTACGGGTATCTCTCGCGCTCGAGAATCAGGATGCTCAAAACCACGCGAGGCTCACAGCAGGACATGTCCACTGATATGGTCATCAGCATCGTGGACGAGACGCTCCTTCATCGCCCTGCTGACGCGGGGGGGAAGGAGACGTAAAAACATGATGAGTTGGCAGGTTGCGGCGTTTTCGATTTCACCGCCGACCACCTGGTCGTGCCGCTCGGCGCCCTCTCACTATCACCATCCCAGGCGGTTCCACTGAGATTGCGTCAAGCGGTGCACCGTGTTGGTGGTTCGTGCGCTCGGGGCCACCATGCAGGTGCCTGGGCGTTGCTGGAAGACCGGCACGATCGATGGCTCCGCGGTCTTCAGGCAGGAGCCGCCACAGAAAGACGGGAAGTGGCTGAACAAGGAAAAGCTTTTTTTGTGGCGCAAAGACCACATGAAGGAGGTCGACCACCGCGGGCGGTACATTACGAAGAGCAGAACACTCGATAAGAAGGAGTTCGGGTCGGAGGGGGGCAACTTTGCGCGGTGCCCGTCGCGCCGAGGCGAGCCGCAGACGTCCCCCGAGGTCGCTCGCATCCCGCACTGGAGCACGAAGAGGAGTCCAGCGGTCTCCATCAGGCGCGGGGTCGTCATGCTGCACGAGCTCGCGCAGGCCGCGTAGGAGGACAGCGCCACCTACAATAACTTTATTGGGGCGCTTGCCGTGGCGGGCTGGCAGACTCAGCCTGATTGGGCCACCTTCGCGAGCACTTTGCAGATCGCGAAGGAGATGTACATCGGCCGGGGCCTCCCAGACGAGCAGCTGAACTGGTGGCAGGGGCATGCTGCCGATGCAGCTGATAGGGCAGCACCGCATGGCCTCTGATGAGGCACCGCCATTCTTCGTGGCCCACGCCGCGTGTGCTCTTGCGCTTACGTGTAGGTTGGCCAGTACAAGCGCGCCGACGCAATGGCGTCGCATGCGGCGGTCGCGCCTGCCGTTTAACCGATCGGCCGACGAGCGTGAAAACGCGCAGGAGCCACGCGTGTGCCGAGCCAAACGCGCTGTGGCACAGCCCACTGGAAGAACAGGTGCTGTCGCAGTAAGACGGCGCGAGAGCAGTAGCTCATGGCAAACAGACGGCCACACGCAACAGTGCAGAGATTCAGATCGGGGGCGGCACAGCAACATGAACACACTAACATAATATCATATAAACATACATGCATATATATATATATGCGCATCGCAGACCGCACTCGGGCCAGTCTTCGAGCAACACGTTGCATGGTTTGTTTGTTGCCCCTGGCCCATAGGATTAGCCATGCAGAGGGATATTTGGTTACGCATGTGTCACAACACTGCAACTGCTCGTCCAATGTGCCGCGCCGCGGCGCGTAGTGGCACTGCGACTTCGTCCGTTTTTGTCGTCCCAAACCATTTGCGTCGCTGCGTTGGTGGCGCCACCTCGCAGCGCGGCTGCAGGTGCTGGCGGTCTGCTCGCATTCGCTCGCGCCGCCGTCTATGACGCTCCAATGGCATGCTGTGCGCAACCGCAGCTGGAGTGAAACCGTTTTTCTCCTCGCCCCCGCCTCTCCAGCCCACGCCCTCCTGTCCGCGCCCCCAGTCCACCTCCGCTCGTCCAGACCACCCCTCCCGTCGTCATCTACACGCCCGCTTCCGCTCGCTCCGATTCGCACGCTGTCGCGCCGCAGCTCAGGAGAGGGTGCCCGTGGGAGCTTCGGGGGACTCTGACATGTATTTGGATGCGCCTTCGGATGGTGCGTGGCCATCCGGCGGGGCGCTACCATTGCCGCTTACGCAGTGGGGGACGTCTGAATCGACCACAACCGACACCAGGTTATGACGGCGTCGATTGTTGAGTTGAACAATCGACACCAGAGGATGAGATGGTGTCGATTGTGGAATCCAACAATCGACACCAGGATGAGATGCAACCAACTGTGAAGTTCAATAATCAACATTAGTATGAGATGATGTGTAGTTGTGGGGCGCCTTGGCCTGTCTTGGGCCGGGTGGTCAGATCGTCTCGGGGCGAAATGGGGGCTGCGTCTGGGCCGCTGTAGACCGCCTCGGGGCATGCATCTGGCCCGTGGGAGCCGGCGCCCGGCGAGCGCGAGCTCCACGTGCGCGGTTTCCAGCACGAGCGTGAGTTCGACTAGGTGGCCCTCGATGCCATAGGCATTGAGTCTCAAGAGCCATGACGGGCGAGCCAGCGCCCCCTGGCTACCCTCCGCCCGAGAGCGGACCACCCCGCCGTCCGCCGCCGATGAATCGCCTAGCGCAGGACATCCCCTTCAAGCCGCCACCGCCGAAGAGGAACGCACCACTACCAGGGGCCCCTCAGCAGGCCACCACCGCCACCCAGAAGTTCATAGTGACCATTCACTCGACGTTTTGTGGTCTGCGCGAGCATGCGGCGGCATGCACAAGCGCGTTGTTGAGCTGGAGAACCTTCAGAATCGCATTGGCACGCTGGATGCTGAACTTCGAGCGGGGGTTCGCGAGATCAAAAAAGCTTTGGAGAAGGGCGACCAGGAGGCGGTCGTTCGGATCCACGCAGCAGTCGCGGCGGCCAACGTTCTGGAGGCGTCGTCGGGCCAGGGGGCGCCAGCCGCTGCGAGGAAGCAGCGCCAGCAGCAGCGCGCGCGCGGCATCGGAGCAGCAGCAGCGGCAGCAGGAACAACATAACCTGGGAAGGACCACCCAACGCCAGAGGGTGACATCAGCGATCGCAGCTGGGTCAAGCACGACGGGCTCGCCGCCAAGGACGCCGAAGGCTCCGAGGTCGGTTGCAGGTGAGCGCCAAGTTCGTTGCTAGGATGGCGCGGGCGCGATGCGCAGCGCGCCTGCGCCTCGCCCGCGCGCAGCGCGCTGAATGGCAAGCGAACAAGCCGGTTCGCTCAGGCGCGGAATCCAGACCGACCCCCAATTTCTCATTCTCGAGCGCACCGCCCTACGCGTCGATGAGACTGCGCCGGTCCAACGCAACGACGCATTCATCTCTGCAGTGCCCTATGCCGCATGAGCTCGCATGGCAAGGGCTACCTGCACATCGTATATGGATTGTGCTACGTGCACAGGCACGACGCACGTCGTCGCGCACCTCACATGGCCAGTGCTACATGCACATCGTATGCGACGTGCGTAAAGACGAGCGTCGCCGTGGACCTCATGCGGTCAGTGCTACATGCGCATAGATCATTGCAACATCCACCCATGTCCCTTTGCCGTTCCCACCTCAGCCGCGCGCTGGCGCTTCGCGGGCGCTTTGCGGCGCGGCGCATCCGTCGTGGCGTCCGCCGCGCCCATTGTCCAGGATATTCAAGATGTATCTCAGTTGATCGATGTCCAGGGCCGTGGCGAAAAGACTTTGCATGTCTGCACGAACATGTGTAGCAGCATCCGCTTGAAGATCATGGGCTTGTCTTCGTGGCAGCCGGGCTGTGCTCTGCATCTCTCCACGGTTGCAGGGTGTTGATAACGTTCTGAGGCTCTCTGAGGCCCCACACCCACCCGAGGTTCCACGCCCCTCTGAGGCTCTCCGAGGCTCCACCCCTCTAAGTGCAGCACACTAGCGTCTTGAACGGTCCATCCTGCGTTGCGTGGAGGTGGAGGGGAAGCAAGGGGAGCGACATTCAGTGCGACCCCAGTCCCCCTGCCAGATGTTATTCGGAACAGCCTACTGACGGGCGCCATGAAGGATGCGCTTCAGGACGCCTGTGACCAACGGCCGACCGCGCTCACACACGAGCATCAGCAGCCCATGCATGGGCGCGGGGCTGGCGTGCCCAGACGCGAGCAGCTCTTGCGGGCCCCCAGCTACAACCGGACGAACCAGGACTTGGGTTTCCTTGGATGACCCGCGATTGTTCAGCGATCAGCGCGACGACATTGTCTCCACGAAGTTGGCTTCGGTTGGCGTTCGCCACGCGAATGAGGACGGGCTGGTCAAGTTGGTTATCTGCCCCTTCATTGACGCTGAGCAGAAACGTCATGGCATGTGCAGCCGTACCGTGAGATCTACAATATAATCATGTTTGGGGAAACGCGCCTGGCGAACGACCGAACTATATGTCGTTGTGAGAACTGTAGATGTGAGGCGTGTGAGGGTGCACCGAAATCAGTTGCGCGGGCGGGCCTTGGGTGTGGGTGGCCACGACGCGCGTGAGATGTACGTCGACATGGGCACGACGGGCGGTGGCTTCTTCTGTGAGTTCCAGGGCCATGACGCATGTGACATGTATGCCCACGTACATACACATATATGTGTGTATATGTATGTTAGTTGCGTTTTGCAGGACCGCGTTGTAAACATCTCGATCCAACAGCTTCGAAGGGTAAAAACCAGAGTTCAACAGGTTAACAACCAGAGATCAACAATGAACTCCGCCTCTGAACATGTTCGTGCTCACCCCGCAACATGTTGAGACATCCACATAAACCATGTGGTTGTTGGCTTTTCCAGTTTTATACATTTTAAATTATATATGTATATAGTAGCTTCACGATGAACACACACTTCGAAACAGCATTTTTCAATTATAACTTATGGCAGCAAGGCGAATTCATTCAAGCTGGGGTCGCCGTGGACGCACGGAGCACTCAGCAGCAGGAGGAGGAGGGAGCCGCGGTGGCCGCGGAAGGCTCTGCGGCGCCGCCGAGCCCATGCACGCGTACTGCCCCTGCGTGTTCGAGGAGAACTATGCGCGCGGCTTCGCCGAGGGCCGCCCGGGGGGGGAACCCGTCGCGAGGGGATTGCGTCGCAGCACCGTTGCGGTAAGCCACCAGCCCGGAGCATTTCCTTATCCCTATGTTTGACATCACCTCACTCACTTCGATGCCGATCTTAAGGATTTCCTCAGTTTTTGAGGGCCTATCCCTAAGATTGTCCTCGCTTTTTGCTCGCCCATCTTAGGGATAGGGATACGTTCGAGGCTGGTTAGCAAGGGGGGGAGGAGCAGCAGCGGGAGGAGCAGGCTGAGAGAACCAGGAGCAGGGCTGGTGGCAGAGCGCATGAGTCTAGGCCTCGGCGCATCGCCGCATCGCCGATGCCGCGGCGATGCATCGGCGATGCCGCTCGATGCAGAACCCGATCTGCTTCGCGCGGGCGTCGCCGATGCATCGCCGACGTCGCCGACGCATCGCCGTTGCATAGCCGATGCATCGCCGATGCGTTGCCGATGCATCGCCGATGCGGCGGGATCCTCCGACACCATCTACTCCGACCTCGTCTAGGAGGCCGTCATGAGCAAGAGGACGAGCAGGGGAGGGTGGAGGATGTGGAGAGGGGAAAGGGATCAATCAGTGGCGACGCGCCCTGGCTGGCCCATCGGCCCACCAAATCATGTTATGATAACCTTGTGTGGTCTGCACGAACTGTTCTTAGAACGTTTCTGGCTGAGACCGTCTTTTCTCAATTGATCGGGCTTGTGTTCTAACATTAGTTTTGTTCTTCGAGCATTTGGGGGTTTACAGCACGTTCCGTGGTAGGGCATGCCAGGACGGTCGGTCTTTGCTCAACAGGACCACGAGGAAAAGCATGGCGGAGGAGCGCGGGCAGGAGGGCCAGGAAGCGCAGCGAGCGTTCTGCAAGAGATGGGCAGAGCGGGGGCAGGCGGCAGATCTGGCTGTCGAGGGGAACCGTGGGCGGAGGAGGGGTACACATCGGTCGTTGAGTTCGGAGAAAGAAAGTTGTAAGCAACAACTTTTGGCGCTACGCGCAGCTTTCTTGGATCTGCGCTGGACTCCCCTCCCTGGCGCGCGGAGCGCGCCAGGGGCGGCGTTGGAGGCGCCGCCAGGGGGTCCGAGGCGCGGATTCAAGAAACCCCGCGCGGAGCGCCACAGTTTATGTTATGGTTTTTTTCCTCCTTCGATGAACGCAGGAACGCTTGGATGTCCAAGCTCCAATCTACTTTGGGCGCCTTCCTACTTCAGGAATGGGTTGGGGGATACGAAGAGCACGGAGAGTATGGTGTGGATGATCTTGAGGACGACGACGAGGAATGATACGGATAGTCGACGGGATTAGTGAAAGGGCGAGAGAGCACGGATGAAAGCGGAAAGCGGAGGTGGATTGGGGGTGGGGCATGAGGCGGGGCAGAAGAGGCAGCGCGGGATCGGTTCCGCGTTGTGATGTGTTTCGGAGGGAGCGGGGGCGGAGGTCGAGAGGGAGGGCAGAGAGGGATAGTTCAATGGAGGGGCGAGGGTGAGAGGGAGAGAGGGGGGGAGGGAGGGACCTTTCGGCATTCGAGATTATAGTTTATGGAGGAAGAAGCAGCGGGAAGGGTGAGGGAGGATGAGGGAGGAGGGTTAAGGGTGTAGGGAGGGCGGAGGAGAGAGAAGCGATGAGCGAGGTGTGATAACCACAGGTTGTAGAAGCGCTCCATTAGTTTCTTTTGTATTGTGTTTTGGATCCGACGTTGCTAGGAAACGACTCGTCTCAAACACACCCCGCTGGTCTCTCGTGGCTGAGGTACAGGCTTCCGAGACGAACACCGTTAGGAATTGACGACTCCACGGTGGTAACAGGTATGCACCTGATGTCGTCAGGCGGGCGGGTATATTTCAGTTCGGATTCGACGTTCATGCTCCAGTCTACGGTGCTTTCGCACACTTGGGTACCAGGTGCAGCACGCTTCGCTCGTGCTAGGCACTCGCGTGTTCATCCTAGATTGGTTTCTGCATCGTTTGAGTCACGAGTGACCCCGTTGGAGACAGAACTAGCTGAGGCCTTGTAATGCTGCTGGCCTCCCGACGGCTTGCCACATGACGACCCCCGCTTACGGCCACGCGGAGCCCAGGGAAGGGGCGGTGGAAGCTACGGAGTCGGGGGCGACCAACCATGAAGGGGCCTGGTGCCTGAGTTCTTTCCTCCCTTATTTGAAGGCCAAAGCAGCAGGTTCTCAGAGCCTGGCTGAACATTTTCTGGCAATGTTGGTGTGCACGAAAGGGTCCCAGAATACGACCAGACACAGTGTATCTTTGCATTCAAGAGTACGCGTGTTGTTTTCGCACAGTCGGAAACAGAGGTGTCGTTCGTGACAGCGTCGGCCTGTCCCGTGCGGTTGGTTGTGGCAGGTCCTGAAGAGGATCGCCGGCCACACGCCGAAACGCTGGAGACGGACTGGACCAGGGGTGCCCGAAAGAGTGGGCATACTCAGTCCTAAACCACAAAGGAGACCAAAGGAAGTTGCGCAGTCAACTGCTTCTCGGCGATCCTGGCGCGGCATAGCCGTTGCCAGGCGAGCCTGAGGCGGGTATACAAATAATGCCTTGTTCGTTGCACTGACATTGGCATGCTTGGCAAAAGACTGCCTGGCGGGGGTGGGTGTCGTGGCGGAGGCTATGCCGCCTCCCCAGACTTCCTGGCGCTCCTTTCTTCGTCTCGGTCATGCGTCCCCCTGGCCCCCCCCCCGCCCCCCTGGGCCGCGCACGTGCCTCCGGCCATGAGCCGCGCCCCCCCCCCTCTTTCACGCCGTTGCACGCCCCCCCTCTTCTTGGACGCCCACCAAACGATCCCAACCCTACCCGAAGGCTTCAATTTTCCCTTCATCTCCAGTGGGGGCGGGGTCGGGGAAAATCAAAAAAAACAAAAACAACATGAAACCCGTACCCCCCCCCCAAACCCGAAATTCGGGACAAATTCGGGTCTTCGGGTTGGGTTGGGGTGGTCTGGTAGGTCGTCCTCTTCTTGGGCGCCCCCGACACGGCCAGCGCGCTGGGCACTCCAGCGGCGCACGCCGGGCCCGAGGGGCGCAGGCAGGCCCCCGCGGGGCCTGCCCGATGGGGGGCCTCCGCGGCCCGCGCGCGCGCCCCGCGCGCAGGGCACGGGCCCTCCATGGCCCGCGCGCCCCGCGGGTTGCGGGCTGGCGCGCGGGCCCCTTTCAGGCCCAGGAGGGTCTTTCTCGATGCTCGTTTGGGGGACCTTCCTGGGGCCGACCTAACGGATCTGTTCGACTTAGGTTCGACTCGGGTTTGACTCAGATCCGCTTCGGGTTCGACGCAGCTTCGACGCACGAGTAAAGCGAGTGGTCCAAGGAAGGTCCCCAGAATGAGCATCTAAGTCTTGGGCTCTCGCCCCCCCCGCGCTCAGAGGAGGGAAGGGTACCCCCAACGCCTTACTTCTACCCCTACCCTTCCCTCCTGCTGTTCCCTCTTGGGGCCCTTCCCGTGAGGCTCTCGTCGCCCCCGCTGGCTTCGCCTCGAAATGCTGGTCAGAAGGCACCCGTGGAAGAGGTTTGGGGGGTCTAGCGTTAATATCGGCACCATCTGATTCCCCTCAATGCTGATCCCTTCGGGCCCAGGAGGGTCGCTGGTCGGCTTCACCCTGACGTACTAGCACTATGTGTGCGTCGCCCCACCAAGGGGCGACGCGCGCACTGAGAAATATCATTGTTTGCGCTCCGTGGCGGTCGCTGTCTGGCCACACCGCTCGGGAAGCGCCATGCTACAAGATGGGTGTACTATCTCTTCGGGTCAGACGCGCGCCTCCAAGGAGGACATATAGTACTAGTATGTCTCTGTGCTGGGAGCAGTACTTATGTCCATATCCACAGCAGTATGGAGTTCCGGGCTCCCTTCCCCAGAAACCCGAGGCGCAGTGGATATGGACACATTTGCCCCCCAGAGGCTAGATTTTTATCCATGTCCAGTGCACGTCGGCCTCGTGGCGCCCCTTCCCAAAAAATCGAAGGCGCACTGGATGTGGATATAAATCTTGCCCGCATGTGCGTCCATTAGTCAAGGGCATACAAAAACGCCCCTACCCTGGTTTACGAGACGCTGTGCGCTGAAACTCCTGTGGGCTGACAGGGTAAACCCTGCGTGATGTGCCGCGTCCTGACGGCTCTAGGCTTTGGGGGGTCCCAGGAGGTTTACAGACCACGCACTTGTAACCCAGGGTAGGGTCGTTTTTTCATCCCTCAAATTAGGGTTCTCGCCCCGCGCGGGCCGCCCTTTGGGGCCAGCGGCCTTCTGCAGCGTGGGCATCATGGTGCACTCCTGCCTCCTGGACTTCCGGCTGCGCCTCGTGCCCGCGGCGCTCCCCTTGTCGCCCTGCGCGCGCCCGGCCTCACGGCTCGCGCAGGCCGGCGGCTTTTGAGCTCGGGGGCGGCCGGCTTTTGAGCTCGGGGGCTGGGCGGGGGGGGCCCTCGCTGCTGGGCACCCCGCGCCAGGGGCGGAGGGGAAGGAAGGGGGGGGAGGGAGGGAGAGGGAGGGGGAGGGAGGGAGGGAGAGGGAGGGAGGGAGGGAGGAGGGGGAGGGAGGCCCCGGCCGGCAAACTCCTTCCTCCTCGGGGGCGGCTCGCCGCCGAGCGGTGCGGCCCTCCTCCTCCCCCTCCCCCTCCTTCCTCCTCCTCCTCCTCCTTTCGGGCGAAGAGAACTATGCACATGCACCGGTCCTGGCAAGGCCCATCCTCGACCCAGGATCGGTGCAGATGCCTTCCTGGCCAAGGTAGGAGGGCCTATGCACCGATCCTGGGCTCAGGATGGGCCTGGCCAGAATCGGTGTATGTGCATAGTTCTTTTTCCTCTATCTTCCTCCTCCTCCTCCTCCTCCTCCCCCTCCTCGACGACGCGGAGGGGCGAGGAGGCGGGGGGGGGCAGCGGCCACCAGGGCGAGAGCTCCAGGAAAAACAGCGGCGGCCCGCAGCGGCTGCCCGCGGACGCGGGCGGCCTGCTGCACGAGCAGGGACTGCGGCACGCCGGGCCGCGCTCGCGCGGGCCCGGGA
>CAUYUJ010015260.1:650950-693849 GCA_963575745.1 Prorocentrum cordatum
TCGTAGAAATGGCGGTGCATCTGCGATAGATCACATCGCCAGGGTCCCCTTCACCTCAAATCAACACCACACCTCTTTACACCATAACCCCCTTTTTCAAGCAGTGGCGAAGCGTCCTGGCTCGCCTATAGCCCCACCAAACAATGTTCTAAGAACCTTTCGTGGTTCCCACGAAATGTTCTTAGAACATTTCTGGTTGGGACTGTCTTGTTTTCTCACATCGGGTTTATGCTCTAAGAACATTGCTTTTGTTCTTAGAACATGTTTGGGTTCTAAGAGCATTTCGTGGTAGGACTATAGGAATGCCCAGACGGTCGGTCCCTGCTCAATTTTTCAACCTCCAGAATTTCACCTCCGATCCCCGAGTTCCACCCGGGGAAACCTCGGGATTTACACATACCCCCTGGCGCGCCCCCGTCGAGGACGCACGCCCGACCGTAATTTTATCTCCCGGGGGTTGGGCCCCAAAATTCATGGCCCGTGCGAGGACTTTTCCCAGAAGCGCCTGGGATAGGAATTCGACGTATATCCCCTGCCACGCCCTCCGCCTCCTCCTTCTCCTCCTCCTCCTCCTCCTTCTCCTCCTCCTCCTCCCCCTCCTCCTCCTCCTCCTCCTCCTCCTCCTCCTCCTCCTCCTCCTCCTCCTCCTCCCCCTCCTCCTCCTCCTCCTCCTCCTCCTCCTCCTCCTCCTCCTCCTCCTCCTCCTCCTCCTCCTCCTCCTCCCCCTCCACCCTCCCCCCTCTCCTCCTCCCCCCCCCATCCCCCTCATCCTCGTCCCCTCTCCTCCCCCCCCCTCCTCCTCGTCCCCCTCGCTCCTCCTCCCCCTCCTCCTCCTCCTCCTCCTCCTCCTCCGCACGCTCTCCTCCTCGTCCTCCTCTCCTCCTCCTCCTCATCCTCCTCCTCCTCCTCCTCCTCCTCTCTCCTCCTCCCCCTCCTCCTCCTCCTCCTCCCCCTCCTCCTCCTCCTCCTCCTCCTCCTCCTCCTCCTCCTCCTCCTCCTCCTCCTCCTCCTCCTCCTCCTCCTCCTCCTCCTCCCCTCCCCATCCCCTCCCTCCTCCTCCCTCCCCGCCCCCTCCTCCTCCTCCTCCGCCTCCTCCTCCTCCTCCTCCTCCTGCCCCCCCCCTCCTCCTCCTCCTCTCCTCCCCCTCCACCTCCTCCTCCTTCTCCTCTCCCTTCCCCTCCTCCTCCTCCCCCCCCCTTCTCTTCGCCTCCTCGTCCCCCCCCCGCTTCCCTCCTCTTCAGCCTCCTCCTCCTCCTCCTTCCCTCCTCATCCTCCTCCGCCTCCTCCTCCTCCTCCTCCTCCTCCTTCCCGTCCGCCTCCTCCCCTCCCTCCTCCCCCTCCACCCCGCTCCCCCTCCTCCCCCTCCCCCTCCTCTTCAGCCTCCTCCTCCTCCTCCTCCTTGGAGCAGCGGCAGAGCCCGCAGCTGGTGCCACGGGGGGAGGACGGGTGGGTGGGTGGGTGGACCGCACGCCATGGCAATGTCGGATCCAGAAGTGCAGCGCCTCCTCCCCTCCTCCTCCTCCTCCTCCTCCTCCGCCTCCTCCTCCTCCTCCTCCTCCTCCTCCTCCTTCCTCTTCCTCCTCCGCTCCTCCTCCTCCTCCCTCCTCCTCCTCCTTCCCTCCTCCTCCTCCTCCTCCTACCTCCTCCTCCTCCTCCTCCTCCTCCTCCTCCTCCTTCCCTTTCTCCTCCTCCGCCTCCTCCTCCTCCTGGACCTTGACCCGCTGGAGGAGCGGCAGCCCGACGACTGGCCAGGCGAGGCGAGGGGGACCGGCGCCGGCGTGGGGGTCCTCGGAGGAGGCGGCGCGGGGCGGGGGCCCCGCGAGAGGGGCGGCGGGGCGGCGGGGGGGGGACGCGGGGGGGCACGGGATCGCGTGAAGTCGGGCTTGTCCCCCCACAGGAGGAGTGCTCTGCAGCAGTTGGGCAGATCGGCTGGCGACGATGTGCCGCGCGCTTCTGTGGCCACTTTCGGCGACGTTTGGCGTTTCCCCCCCCCTCCGCAAGAAGTCCGTATGTAGGAGGACGTGCCCGACCTGAGGCTTGCGGCGAGCGGCGGGGGCGAGGCAGAGGGGGACGAGGGCGGGCGGGGGAGGAGCAGCCTGGCATTGCTCGGACGTGCGCATTTGTTCTCGGTGAGGGCAATCGAGGAGCATCCAGTCGGCGGCGAGCCCAGGGGGGGGAAGCGAGAAGGGGCGGACGTTCTCAGAAGACTCGGAAGTCCCCAGCCTTCTGATAAGTTTTCTAAGCCTTCCCAGAAGACAGACCAAAACCTCTCAGAATGCGCGGGGGCTTCTGAGAAGTCCCGCCGCCGTCTGAGAAGGCATGCTCCTTCTCTCTGCCCGCCCTCGCTCGCCGCCTATCCTTGGATCATCCTGCGAAAAGAAGAAGCGCACGGAACCGAAGAGCGCACGGGAGAGTGGACGTCCGAGCGATGCCGAGGCAGGGCGGCGAGCAGGACGGCGGGCGAGTGCGAGGGCGGTGCGGGCCAGGGGCTGCCAAATCCGTGGCTGCTAACATCGACCTCCGGGAAGTTGTCTTCGTCCCTCCGGGGAGGAGCCCGTGGACTGCTCCGCGTGCCGCGCCTCCTTCAGGGGAGTGGTTCTCTTCCTTCCGGGAGGGCCGTTTTGGCAGCCACGGTGTTATAGCAGCCCTCGCCCAGCTTCCCGGAGCGCCGTGGTGCCCCGCCAGGTCCCCGCCCGCCGCGCCCGCCGGCGGCTGCAGCGAGGGCTCCACGCCGCGGGACCGCTTCCACGGATGAGGGGCCCGCTTTCCACCGCCACCAGAAGTTGGAGGGGGAGGGGGTCTTCCTCCCTCTCCTCCTCCTCCTCCTCCTCCTCCTCCTCCTCCTCCTCCTTCTCCTCCTCCTCCCGTTTCTCGTCCTCCTCCCCCTCGTCCTCCACTTTCTCCCCCCCTCCAATTTATGGTGGTGGTGGTGGAACACAGGCCCATCAATGGAGGGGGGGACAGGCGGAGGGGCTAGAGAACACGGCACGGCTGTTGGTTTTGCCAGCCGTTGGAGTGGCCACCTCGCGGGTCGCCAGGCGTTCGCGAATGCTCGACGTCATGTGTGATTTCTCGACTGGGGCGCCCTCCGCCTCCTCCCTTCCCCTCCAGCTGGCCGTAAGTCGGGCCTGCCGTTCTACAGGAGGAATGTTCAACCAGAGTTTCAAAACGTAGTCTGGGGACGACTTGTTTGTGTTGTATGTCTTATTGCTCATTGGGTATGGTTGGAATGTGTTTGATGGTTCGTCCGGAATCCGCCTGTAGGAGGACTCGCCGGGCCGAAAGCTTGCCTCGCCCTCTCTCCCGAGAGAGCCCTGGCCACGTGCCTCCATCCGCGCAACCCTGCACAGGAGGGGCTGCGGCTGCCGCCGCCCTCGAAGAAGAAGAAGAAGAAGCACCGGCATAAAGTTACGTCGGGCATGTCCCTCTACAGGAGGAATCTTCAACAACAGTCCGAACATAAAACGGAGACGATGTCCGACTATTTCCCAACCATCCTCCTCTCCTCGTCTCCTCGTTTTGAAGAGACAGCGCCCCGCGTCTCCTCTCCTCCTCTCCTCTCCTCCTCCTCCTCCCCCTCCTCAACCCGCCTCCCTCCTCCCATCCGCCTTGTCGCTTTTCCGCGTTTCACCCACCCATGACAGCGCTTCGTGGCCCCATAGGGAGCTCCACCGAAGGCCTCAGTGGCAGGGATCGCATGCTTCCCCCCGCCCACTTCGGCACGCCCCTCACGAGGATCGTGGCCGCATAGGGAGCTCCACCGAAGGTCCCAGCGGCAGAGTTCCTATGCGTCCCCCCGCCCATTTCGGCACACCCTCACGAGGATCGTGGCCCCACAGGGAACTCCACTGCAGGCCCCAGCGGCAGAGTTCGCATGCGTTCCCCCCGCCGATTTCGGCACACCCCTCACGAGGATCGTGGCCCCATGGGGGGGTCCACCGAGAGCGGTTCCCACACCGCGGTATTCACAGATGCATATGGTTGGGTCCTTCGGCCGGATAATTTCGTGTGTCGTTACACATTTGTTCCCCTATTTTTATTTGTCCTTCACAATCCGCCTGTAGAGGGACACGCCCGACCGGTTGCGCTCCACGCGGATTTCTCTGATCGGCGCTTAGGCCCCCCCCCGCGGCGCCTCCAGCGCCGCCCCTGGCGCGCTTCGCGCGCCAGGGAGGGGGTCCAGCGCAGATCCATCCGCGCTGAGCGCGAAAAGGTGCCGTTCCTTCGCCTTCAACTCCTGCGAAAGGAAGATTTCGGAGGGCGCCGACTCGCCAAACCTATCCCCCGACGCCCACGTATGCACCGATCTTGAGCAGACCCATCCTGGGCCCAGGACGAGGTGTACATGCTTCGCCAGCTGGGCCACGGGAGCCCCAGCAACCTACTTTGTTGAACCCAGGGTGTACTCGTCGGAGGAGGAAGAGGTCCCCATACTTTTCCTCTTTTTGGGCCTCCACCGTCGCTTTCCTCTTTTTCCATCTTCCCTCGTTCCACGAAGGGTACCCAGCGCCTTCCCTTTACCGGCGCTTCCAGTCACCCATAACCCATTACCTCCACCTTCCCTCGTTGTCCTCCTTTTGTTGGGCCTCCGGGGCCTCCACCGTCGCCACCGCTGGACTCGCCTCAAAAAAGCCTGGTCGCAACGCATCCCAGGAGAGGTCCGGGGAGTGGCGGTTGTCGGTACAGTGCTGTTTTTAATACATCCTCCGCGCGCGGAGCATGTATTCAAAATACAGGGATTTAGTATTAAAAACAACGATGAGTTCATGCATACATTTATTCATAATTCATGTATCAAAAATCATATGTTCCTTTAAAAAATCACATGTATTAGAACCTGCCCTGTACCTCTTGAATTCCCCCCACTCGGTCAGGCCCCGTGCAGGAAAATGGGGGTGGGTAGCTGGCGACCCGGCGTCCGGGGAGCGGGGCGCTGTCGTGCCAGCTGTTCTCCCTCTCTCCCCCCCAGGGCCTCCTCCTCCTCCTCCTTCTCCTCCTCCTCCTCCCTCCTCCTCTCCTCTCCTCCTCCTCCTCCTCCTCCTCCTCCTCCTCCTCCTCCTCCTCCTCCTCCCCAGGGCCGCATGCCCACGACTCGGAAGAGAATCCTGGAGGTCTCGCGCGGCGCGCAATAGTCGCATTTTCCAGTCGCGTGCCCGCCACGTCGGCTACGGATACGGGGCGACGTTCGCGCAGCGATGTTGTCCGACCCAAGTGCAGCGCGAGTCGGACGTGAGCCCGGCACAAGTCCTTGCGCGAGTCCGTTGTGGATCCGACGGAAATTGGGTCTCGAGTGGCCACGCGACCCCCCCGCGTTTTTGTGTACATATTGATATGTGTATGTATGTGTACATATATGTATATATATATATGTAAATCTGTATGTAGACATGCACAACAAACGAAAGCAAGCAGACAAGTGAAGTTATTATGGCGAAGGACCCAACCATATGCAGTTGTGAGTATCGCAATTTTTGGTATGGGTGGGTTGGGGGCGGGTGTGCCAACATGGGCGCGGTGGTTTCATGCGAGCGCAGCCATTGGGGCCTTTGGTGGAGCTCCCCATGGGGCCACGAAACGTGTGATTGTTGTGCCAGACAGGGTGCGATGGTGTCATGCATCTCAGCCACTGGGGCCTGCGGTGGAGCTCCTTAAGGAGCTACGAGACGTATGAGGGGCTTGCCGCAATGAGCGCGGTGGTGCCATGTGAGCGCAACCGCTGGGGCTTTCGGTGCAGCTCCTTGTGGGGCCACGATCATCGTGAGGGGTGTGCCGAAATGGGCGCGGTGGTGACATGCGAGCGCAGCCGCTGGCGGTGTCTTGCGAGCGCATCCAGTGGCGCGTTCGGTGGAACTCCCTTTGGGGCCACGTGATGAGTGCGGTGGTGTCCTGCGAGCGCAGCCATTGGGGCCCTCGGTAGAGCTCCCTGTGGGGGCCACAAGGCGTGTGAGGGGTGTGCCGAAACTGCAACATGCGAGGAGGGCAGAGGCAAAGAAGGGGGAGGAGGGAGGCGGGGGAGGAGGGCGGGAGGCGACGCGGGGCGCTGCCTCTTTCAAAACGAGGGCCCGACACCACAGGCTGGATGGGACAAGCAATAAGCACGCCGGGTCGCCGAGGACGCGCCCGAGAGCGGGGTCGCCGCCGCCGTGGACCTGCTGCAGCGCAGGTGCGTGGGGCGCCTGGCCGAGGCGCCCGCTCGCGCTGCTCCCCGCCCGCCTCTCCACCCTCCGGCCAGCCTCGGTCGGCTGCTCCGGCTTTTTAAGATCAGGAGGGAAAAAAGCACACAGACACAATGAATCGTCGATACCCGGGAAAATATGGGAAAATATGGTAAGTGGGGGGGAAGACAAAAACTCAGAAAATATAAGAACAGATAGGGAAATTGGTTATTTGTGTGTATTTATTTGTGTGTCCCAGGGCCCCTTCATAAGAACCTGTAGTATCGAGGATCGAAGTTCAGGGTATTGGGCAACAGGCTTGGGAATGCGCCCGCTCCGTGCCCAGCGGCACAGGGCAGTGACATCGCAGAAACGGCACACTTTCTCATCGCCGATACGTTCACGAAGTGTCCGATCCTCCGTGTGCCCGCGCAAACGTCCACCTTGCTTGCGTCGGATGTCTGTCTCATCCGCCGACTCCAGCAGATTTGTCCCGATGTCTTCCCTAGCTTTCCATTCGTCCAGATCTGCCTCCAGATCTTCCTGTGGATCTCCGTCTAGTTCGTCCTCCAGATGTTTCCGAATATATGCCTGGACGTGTTCCCCAGATCTTTCCCGAGATCTTCACCCAGAATTTCATCCAGATCTTCCCGCTGATCCGCCCCCGCCAGTAGTAACTTCCCCCAGATCTTCCTCCAGATGTCTCCCTTGATCTTCCACACGGCTCAATCTTAATTTCGTTTAGTAATTCGTATCAGGAAGTGTTTTTTGAAACATAGATTTGTGAGTTGCCCAGGCGCTTCGCTGGAAATATTGTTTTCAATGTCGCATATGTTCTCGATGTTTCTGTTTTCGTCGAGTTCCGCACTTGATTATTCACCTGAGTGTTTGCTTCCATCTCCGCCACAGTCTTCACCCGCGACATGAGAATATCATATGCGTTGATCAAGTTAGCGTGGGATAGTTGCCCTCTCGCCAGGTTTACGCCATTCGTTGACGTTGGCCTTCAACTCCTTTCCATAGTACAGTCAAATTTTGTGATATGGACGAGTCGCGTTCCAAGGGTGCCTTGCGTCCTTGCCTCTTCAGTCTTTTCGCTGGCTGGCCTCTCAGGATACGCTGTGGGCTGGCAGCGTCCTTAGATTGCGCTGCGTGACGCCCCCATTCGACAAGGTCGGGCTCGATTAGGGTACCGTTGCGTTCCTGGAATTGTTTCCGCGCGCCGCGAACGCATTTCAACCTGGGCGTCCTAGGCTCTTGCGTCCTTACCCCGCGTCCGTATTAGCGTTGTTGCCTGAAAGTCTCAAGTAATATATGTTTTGAGTGCAGGTTTCACAACACTAGTCGACGTCTCGCGGGCCAGGTCATCCCCATCTCTTTCGTCCGTCTACATTCCATCGGTGGCGCCATAGGCTGCGCGGCACATGATATCTGTATCCCACCAGTTGCGCCATATGTTTCACACCATCGATTGCGCCAGCCCCCTTGCATGCGATACCTCGTATCCCGTATGGCGTCACTCAGGATGCCACGGGGGGTATGCAATCAGTTGACATGTCCCCGCGCCCGCGCTCACCGTCAAACTTGTTTTGATTAGGATCCGCAGTTCACTTACTTCCTAGTTCACCTTAGGCGATGCTTAAGAAAACTTAAGTTTTCGGCCAGAGTCTCGATTATTCTTAACGTTACAGTGCAAATCCTAAGATTTGAATGGAGTTCCTGTCTTTATATCAAATTCGGAGACGATGAATTTCTTAACCCATGATTTCTTAAGCATGTCGCAGGGTGTTGTGATGATCAGGTCGCGCCGTTCATTGACGCCATGGGTTGTTCTGGTCGCGCCGACAGTCGACCCCCCGGCAGAGCGGAGCTCCGTCCCACGCCTTCTTTGAGTTTCACACGTCGGATCGGCGGATATCCGAGGGCGGCCTTTGGCTACTCTTGCTGACAGCATCTCTGGTTGACCCCCTCGCCACAGAGCACGGCTATTTTTCTATACATATATATATATATGTTTATTTATTTATTTATTTATACATATATACGTTGGCAATCCCCGCATCGGCGGTGCCACGGGCGGCTCGCGGCACGTGAGGTTTGGCCCTCCTCCCCACGCAGGCTCGGCAGGACCTCGTCGGCTTCTTGCAGGCGGTGCCACGCCACCATGCAGGCGGGCCACCAGTAGGTTGAGATATTCCTCCACAGGGCAGTCATCCGCCAGAGACGAGCAGCGAGGAGTGAGAGGAGGCGGCAGGTGGCGGAGGAGGGAAGGAGGAGCAGGAGGACGAAAAGGAACGCACCAGTCAGTAGGAAGGGGGAGCAGGAGGAAGAGGAGGAGGAAGAGGAGGAGGAGGAGGAGGAGGAGGAGAACCACAATGACGAGAGCAAGGACTTGCAGAGGAGTAGGAGTCAGGAGGGGAGCCAGACGTGGCAACGCGCCTGCGCCAGACGACCACGCCCTCTCGGACGCGCACTCCCTGCCTGTGCCGCGGCGCTCCGCCAACGGCTACACCCTTCTGCTTACCAGCCTGGAGCATATCCCTATCCCTAAGCTGGCCATCGCCTCCGAAGAGTGCCCCAAGACGGCCCAGGAGGCTCCCCAGACAACCCAAGTGTACCCCAAGAGCGCCCTAAGAGGGGGCTCCCAGAGTGGGACCGCGAACCGATATTTCGAGGTCTCTGGCCGTAGAGGCCCCCCGGAGGCCACCATGAGGCTCCCACGAAGCTCCGTGAGGCGCCCAGGGGCCCCAAGGGGCCCGCAGGGAACGCCCAAGAGGCCCCCAAGGGCCCCGCAGGGAACGCCCAGGAGGCCCCCCAACACACCCCAACACATGCCCCCAGAAAGCCTTCCGTGGGCATTGGTTCATCATGGGCCCGAAAGTCTCCGGGTTCTCCGAAGTACCAGCACGCCACCAGAGAGCTGTCTGGGAAGTTGACTGGACACATGACTGATCGCCTTCTCGCGGCCCTCCGTGGATCGACGACGACGACGACGACGAAGACGACGAAATGACGAAGACGAGGACGAGGACGACGACGACGATGACGACGGCACGCACCAACAGGCTCCCCAAGACGCCCCCAAACCCATGTTCCCAGAAGGCCTTCTAGGAACCCCATTCATCCCGCCCCCGCCCTTTACGCAACCGTCTTCCGGAAAGCCTTCCGGAATGCGGATGGACATGCGTGGCTTTCTCATTGCCCATAATGCGTTCAGCGTTATGGACATTCCTTCACTTCTCATTCAAACCACTTGTTGTCCACTACTTCAGTGGAGCAGTGACCTCGTCAAGATCTTGGGCCTGCTAGAACCTGAGCACGCGCGATGGTTCCAGACTATATATAGAGGTGCCTCTCTCATATGGAAACATTTGAATATATGAACGTATACACACATACATATATATACATATATATATATATGAAAGAGCGTGCTCTACCGCTGCTGGCGGAAAACCGGGGGGGGTCACTGCCGGTTCGAACCCCTCCCCCCCCCCCCCCCTCTCCGAAAAACCGAGGGGGGTCACTACCGGTTCAAACCCCTCCCCCCCCCCCCCCCCCTGCTCATCATGAAAAGGGGGGGGGGTCACTACCGGTTCGAACCCCTTCCCCCCCCCCTCCGGATCCGGAAAACCGGGGGGGTCACTACCGGTTCGAACCCCCCCCCCCTCGAAAACCGAGTGGGGGTGCGGACAGTGGTGGGGACGGTGTTGGTGGGGACAGTGGTGAGGGGATAGCGGGACAGTGGTGGGGACAGTGGGACAGTGGGACAGTGGTGGGGACGGTAGTGGTGGGGACAGTGGTGGGGACAATGGTGGGAACAGGGGGGGACAGTGGACAGTGGTGGTGACGGTGGTGGTGGGGACAGTGGTGTGGGGACAATGGGAATGAGGTGGAAACAGTGGGACAGTGGAGGGTACAATGGTGGTGGGGACAGTGGTGAAGGCGGTGGCGAGGACGGCGGTGGGACAATGGGACAGAGGTACAGTGGGGACAGTGGTGGGGACAGTGGGGACAGTGGTGGGAACAGTGGGACAGCTCAGTGGGACAGCGGAGGAGTCAGTGGGACAGTGGGGACAGTGGGGATAGTCGGGCAGTGGTTGGGGCCGTGGAGACAGTGGGGAGAGTGGAACCGTGGTGGGAACAGTTCTGGGGACAGCGGGGACAGTGCGACAGTGGTGGGGCCACTGGTGGGGACAGTAGGGGCGGTGGTGGAACCAGTGGGGACAGCGGTGGTGAGGACAGTGGTGCTGGGAACACCAGTGGGGGATGTGATGCGGACGGTGGTGGGGACCGGGAGTCGTTTGCTGGCGGTGAGTAGGGGGGGGGGGGAAAGGGGAAGGGGGGGTGCGAACCGGTAGTGTAGTGACCTCCCCCGGTTTTCCGGATCCGGAGGGGGGGGGGGGCGGGGGGGGGAGGGGTTCGAACTTAGTGGACCCCCCCGAGTTTTCGAGCGGGAGGGGGGGGGGGGGGGGGGGGAGGGGTTAGGGGAGGGGGAGGTTTTGCCGGGGGAGGGGGGGGGGGGGGAGGGGGTCCAGCAGGGGGGGGGGGATTTTCGGAGGGGGGGGGGGGGGCGGACCCCCGGGCTCGGAGGAAAAGGTTGGCAATTTTTCCACAGTAAGCGGCGGGATTCACTCTTCTCTCATAATATATATTATATATTTATATATAATGTATACACATATATGTAGATAGGTGTGTGTGTCTCTCTCTCTCTCTCTCTCTCTCTCTCTCTCTTTCTCTCGAAGTAGGCTGGGGGAGGGCCCAGAACTGCGACCTCTGGTTCGCATGGGGGGCCAGTGGGGCCTTGAGGTCTCGAAGAGGGTACAGAAGGGGCCCCGGACCCCCCCAGAGGCTCCCAAGCTGGCCCAAGAGGCGCCCCAAGAGTCCCAGGTTGTCTGGAAGGTGTCTGAAAAGCGCACTGAGATGGCTTCCAGACGAGCCACGAGCGCGCGAAGACAGCCCAAGATTGCTCCTAGACGGCCACAAGGGCACTCAAGACGGTCCAAGAGGCCGCCGAGAAGGCCCTCCAAGGGCAAGAAATCAAGCGCTTCTATGGAAAAACGTATGATTCTTGGACATTTGCTTTTCAGTCCCACCAGCGGCCGCGACGGCCCCAGAGGCTCCCAAAATGAGCTCCAGACGGCCCAAGAGGCCCCCAAGAGGGCCCCCAGACGGCCTGAAGAGAGTTTCAAGCAGCACAAGAGAGCTCCAACACGGCCCAAGAGAGTGCCCAGGAACGCCGAGGGGGCCACCAGAGGATCCCTGCATGGTTGGAAAGGGCCCCCAGAGGGCCCCAAGACGGGCTCAGGTCCACATGACGGGCGAAGAGGGGCCCGGAACGGCCGAATTGGGGTCCCAGAGGGTTCAAAATAACATTAGCCTGGCGAAGGACCCAACCATATGCAACTGCGAGTACCGCACGGATATGAGACGAAGGAGGGGGCACGCAAACTAGGCCCCTCTTCTCATAGGCACCGCGCCACTGGGGCCTTCGGTGGAGCTCCCTATGGGGCCACGAAACGTGTGAGGGGTGTGCCGACATAGGTGGTGGGGAGGCATGCGAACGCAGGTGTGCCGAAATGGGTGGTGGGGAGGCATGCGAACGCAGCCACTGGGGCCTTCGGTGGAACTCCCGGGCCACGAAACGTGTGAAGGGGTGTGCCGAAATGGGTGGTGGGGAGGCATGCGAACGCAGCCACTGGGGCCTTCGGTGGAGCTCCCTATGGGGCCACGAAACGTGTGAGGGGTGTGCCGAAATGGGTGGTGGGGAGGCATGCGAACGCAGCACTGGGGCCTTCGGTGGAGCTCCCTATGGGGCCACGAAACGTGCGAAATGGGGGTGTGCCGCTTGGGGCCTTCGGTGGAGCTCCCTATGGGGCCACGAAACGTGTGAGGGGTGTGCCGAAATGGGGTGGAAGGCATGCGAACGCAGCCAGGGGCCTTCGGTGGAGCTCCCTATGGGGCCACGAAACGTGTGAGGGGTGTGCCGAAATGGGTGGTGGGGAGGCATGCGGACCCTGCCACTGGGGCCTTCGGTGGAGCTCCCTATGGGGCCACGAAACGTGTGAGGGGTGTGCCGAAATGGGTGGTGGGGAGGCATGCGAACGCAGCCACTGGGGCCTTCGGTGGAGCTCCCTATGGGGCCACGAAACGTGTGAGGGGTGTGCCGAAATGGTGTGGGGAGCAATGGGTGGTGGATGGGGCCACGAAACGTGTGAGGGGTGCATGCGGCATGCGAACGCAGCCACTGGGGCCTTCGGTGGAGCTCCCTATGGGGCCACGAAACGTGTGAGGGGTGTGCCGAAATGGGTGGTGGGGAGGCATGCGAACCCTGCCACTGGGGCCTTCGGTGGAGCTCCCTATGGGGCCACGAAACGTGTGAGGGGTGTGCCGAAATGGGTGGTGGGGAGGCATGCGAACGCAGCCACTGGGCCTTCGGTGGAGCTCCCTATGGGGCCACGAAACGTGTGAGGGGTGTGCCGAAATGGGTGGTGGGGAGGCATGCGAACGCAGGAGGGAGGAGGGCGAGGAGAAGGAGGAGGAGGAGAAGGAGGAGAAGGAGGAGGAACGCGGGGACCGTTTCTTCAAAACGAGGACCCAACACCACAGGATGGTTGGGAAAAAGGCTTACCCGGATTCCCTGAAGGCGGTCCAGGAGGCCGCTGAGATACATGGTCCACGAGGCCCCCAAGAGGGCTCCATGACAGCCTCAAGAGAGCGTCGAGCAGCACAAGAGAACTCCAAAACAGCCTGAGAGAGTCCCCAGGGAGCCCGAGGGAACCACGGGAGGATCCCTACATGGTCGGAGAGGGCTCCATGAGGGCCCCAAGACGGCTTAGCTACCCATGACATGCCATGAGGGGCTTGGGACAGCCGAAATGAGCTCCCAGACGGGCCACAAAAGGGGCCAAAAGGACCCCCCCACGAGTGTCAAAGAGGCCGCTGAGAAGGCCCCCCAAAGCCAAACGTCAACAATTCCCGATGGAAAAGCGTATATTTCTGGGAGCTTAGCTTTTCAGTTCTACCAGCAGTCGCGACGGCCCAAGAGGTTACCAAAATGGGCCCCAGAGGGCCCCTGAGGCCCCGAGGAGGTTTCCAAGATGGGCTTAAGAGAGCTTCAAGCGGCACAGAAGAGCTACAAGACGGCCCAAGAGAGCCCCCAGGAAGCCCGAGGGAGCCACCAGAGGATTCCTGCATGGTCGGAGAGGGGCGGGCTGAGCTCCCCACGACGGGCCAAGAGGGACCCGGAACGGCCGAAACGGGCCCTCAGACGGGCCGACAAAGGCCCCAAAGGACTCCAAAGGAAGGCCCGGAGAGGCTCCAGAGACTGCCACAATGCTTTCAAAAAGGCTCCCAGCACGCGTTCGAGAAGGCACCCGTGTACTGGGTGCGTTGAGAGAAAAGAGGAGGAGGAGGACAAAGAGGAGGAGGAGGAGGAGGAGGAGGAGGAGGAGGAGGAGGGGGAGGAGGAGGAGGTGAAGTGGGAGAGGAGGAGGAGGAGGAGGAGGAGGAGGAGGACGAGGACGAGGAGGAGGAGGAGGAGGAGGAGGAGAGGAGGTGAAAGTGGGAGGGAGGAGGAGGAGGAGGAGGAGGAGGAGGAGGAGGAGAAGGAGGATAAGGAGGAGGAGGAGGAGCAGCAGAAGCAGCAAGATGAGGAGGAGGAGGAGGAGGAGGAGGAGGAGGAGGAGGAGGGGGAGGAAGATCAGGAGGAGGAAGATGAAGAGGATGGGTGTCTGAAAACGTATCCCAGCGATACCTGGCTTGTGGCACCCACGCGTTGGTATCGACTTGGAAGAGCAGGAGGACGAGGAACACAAGGAGCTCAAGGAGGGACACACCGAAGAGCGGGGAAGACATGGAGAAGGAGGAGAAGGAGGAGGAAGAGGAGGAGGAGGTGAAGGAACAGGGATCCCTTTCAGGGAGACGCCGACGAGGAAACTGATGAGTATAAGACGATGGGAAGAGGGAGAGAGGGAAGAGGAGGAGGGGAAGGGGACTGCAGTGGACCAGGGATGACGACGGCGATGACGCTGATCATGATGACGATGACTATGCCGACGACGACGACGCCGACGACGACCAACATTATGTTGTTGATGCGGATGATGATGATGCTGAAATGTACGATGACGATGGTGATCACGATGTTGATGGTAATGGTGATAGTGATGATTGTTGTGATGGTGATGGTGAAGGTGACCATTATCATGACTATGAAGATGACGGGGATGAGGATGTCAATGATGACGATGAACATGACCCTATCTAGAACTTGAGCGCGCGCGAAGCGCGCGCGATGGTTCGAGTATTCATGTGTGTATAAATGTATACATGTGTATATATATATATATATATATATATATATATATATTCACACATGCGTATATATATATACACATGTATAAATGCGTGTATATATGTATCTAGGAGTAGCCTGGGGGAGGGTTCAGAACCACGACCCCTGGTTTGCATGGCGGTCCAGGGGGGCCTTGATGGCTCCAAGAGGGCCCAGAAGGGGCCCCAGACCTCCCCAGAGGCCCCCAAGCTGGCGCAAAGGGCTCCCAAAGCGCCCCTGGTTGTGTGGAAGATGGCTGAAGAGCGCACTTGGATGGCCTCAAGACGGCGCACGAGCGCTCGACGACAGCCCAAGACTGCTCCCAGACGGCCACAAAGGCCATCAGGAAGGGCCAGGAGGCCGCCGAGTTGGCCTCCCAAGGGCAAACATCAAGCATCCCCAATGGGAAGAATACAGAATTCCGGGGTATTTGCTTGTTCAGTCCTAGCAGCGGCCACGACGGCCCCAAAGGCCCCTAAGATCGGCCCCACACGGCCCAAGTGGCCGCCAAGAGGGCCCCAAGACGGCCTGACGAGAGCTCCGAGACGGCCCAAGAGAGTCCCCAGGGGGCCCGAGGGGGCCACCGGAGGATCCCTACATGGCCGAAGAGGGCCCCAAGACGGGGGGCTCGGCTCCCCATGGCGGGCCCCGAGGGGCAAACATCAAGCACTTCCGACGGAAAAACGCTCATTTCTGGGGAAGTCCTTTTCAGTCCTAACAGCGGCCATGACGGCCAGAAAGCCCCCCCAAAAATTAGCCCCAGACGGCCCAAGAGGGCCCCAAGACGGCCTTAAGATAGCTTCAAGCAGCACAAGAGAGCTCCAAGACGGCCCAAGAAAGTCCCCAGGGGGTCCGACGGGGGCCACCGGAGGATCCCCACATGGCCAGAGAGGGCCCCAAGAGGGCCCCAAAGACAGGGTGCTCGGCTCCCCATGGCGGGCCAAGAGGGACCCGGGACGGCGGAAATGGGCCTGCAGACGGACCAAAAAGACCCAAAAGGGCTCCCTCAAGACGGGCCTCAAAGGCTCCACAAAATCAGCCCCAGACGGCCCAAGAGGCCCCCAAGAGAGCCCCAAGAGGGCCTGGAGAGAGTTTCAAGCAGCACAAGAGCGCTCCAAGATGGCCCAAGGGAGTCCCCGGGGGGCCGGAGGAGGCCACCGGAGGATCCCTACATGGTCGGAGAGGTCCCCAAGAGGGCTCCAAGAGGGGCTCGGCTCACCATGATCATTCCCTTGTAGACTTCAACGATGCCGATTTCGATAATATGTTTGATTTGCTTGTTTTGCTCAGCAGTGGCAGGCAACCATGGGGGCTAGCCGCGTACAGTGTAATGTCTTTGACCTGTTCAAAACATGAGGCCCCCCTCCTCCCTCCTTTTGGATCCCGACTGCCAATGATTCTCAGCCGGGAGCTATTTGTGTTAACTGTCTTCACGGGGACCGAGCGATGCGATTGATAAATGCACACATGTGTGTTTGTATTTTTTATGTGTACACATTTGCAGTTCTGCACAGATAACACATTTGTAAATTTGGGATTCTGGAGCCAACATGAGGTCACCCGTTGCATTTTGTTCTGAAGATGGATGGTTTGGTGCTGGCTCCCAGAATCACACATTTACACTTAGTTTCAACGTGTTTTTCTTTAGCAGTTTCGGGGGTGACACGTGTCGCCCGTTGCTTCTGTTGAATATGAATGTCGTTTGATGGCCCCCAGAATCCCATATTGAAATTTACAACTTGCTTTTCTCATACGGTTTCGGGGAAGACACGTGCCACCGTTTGTTTGTTTTGCGAGGCTGAATGGCCTAATGTTGGCTCCCAGAACCCCGAAGTTTCAATTATTTGTTTCTCATGTGGTTTCAGGTGTGACGCGTGTCACCTTTTCTTCTGCGAAGCTGAGTGGCCTCATGCTGGCCCGCAGCACCCCAAATTTTCAATATGTTTTTCTAACGCGGTCTCGGGGGTGACACGTGCAACCCGTTGTGTTGGTGAGGCTGAATGGCTTTGTGTTGGCTCCCAGAATGCCGAATTTACAATTGGTTTTCTCGCGCGGTTTCTGGGGTGACACGTGCCACCCATTGTTTTCGCGAGGCTGAATGGCTTCATGTTGTCCCCCAGAATCCAAAATTTACGATTGCTTTTTCTCGCGCGGTTTCGGCGGTCGCGGAGACGTCCCCGGCGGTCCAGTTTGCTCCGCCTCCTTCTTGGTTTCTATATGTGCATTGCGGCCGAAGAGAGCGCCAGCAGGGGGTCCGCGAGAGGAATTCGAACCCACATTCCGAGGCCTACGCCCTCAGAGGACCCGACGATCGCCAGCGGGCGTCCAGGGTGCCCCAAGACGGCTCCAACAGGACCCTCAAGAGAACCCGAAGAAGCAAAATCGCTCCGCTCCCGTGGGAAAGCGCACATTCCTATCGCAGTCCGGCGTCCAAGACGGCCCCAGAGTCCTTTTAGGAGAGCTCCCCAACGGCCGACGAGGTCCCCTAGAGGGCCCCAAGACAGCCCAACAGGGCCCATGGACGGGCCAAGAGGCACCCAGGACCGCCCCAGGAGGGCTCCCAACAGGGGATCGTGGGGGGGGCAACGCGAACTCGTATTTCAAGGCCTCGGCCCCACGAGGACTCCGCTCCTCCGATTGATCGTTCGCTCGCCGTGTAGGCCGCCGTGTAGGCTTCCCCCGCGCCACGACTCGGCGGCTCTGCACTTAGCGCACTTAGCGCCCCACGAGGACTCCGGAGATCGCCGGCAGGCCTTCAAGCACCCCCCCCAGCGGACCCAAGATCGGAAACTGGAGCATATGCATTACCAGTGGCGGCCTGTCGTTCCCCATATCCTAAGATGGAGTTCTCTTCCCCACATCCTAAGATGGGGTTCTTGTTAGTACTTGGACGCCTCCTACTCCTTCCTATTCTTCTTCTCCTCCTCCTCCTCCTCCTCCTCATACCCAGACTTACTCATACACAGACTTATTCATACACAGACTTACTCATACTCAGCCCTACTCATACTCAGACCTACTCATACTCTGACCTACTCATACTCAGACCTCCTCATACTCAGACCTACTCATACTCGGACCTTCTGATGTTCTGACTTACTCGGCGCTGGTTTTAGCACCCCTAAGGAGAGCCGCTGAGGGGTATGACACGGTCCCGTTCGCGGCCGTTTTGTGTGGATGTCTCAAGCGGTTTGCTTGTTCCCCATATCCTAAGTATGGGGTTCTTGTTATTCCCCATATCCTAAGCATGGGGTTCTTGTTATTGGCGGACCGCGCCGGAGGAGAACACAGACGAGAACACACCATTCCTCTCACTCAGACCCGCTCAGACTCACCCATCACGCAGACTCACTTATCACTCAGACTCACCCATCACTCAGACTCACTCATCACTCAGACCCACTCATCACTCAGACTCACTCATCACTCAGACGCACTCATCACTCGGACTCAGTCATGACTCAGACTCATCACTCATCACTCAGGCTCACTCATCACTCAGACTCACTCATCACTCAGACTCACTCATCATTCAGACCCACTCGTACTTGTACTCGTACATTCACTACACTCACTCAGGTCCACTCATCGGATGACTCACACACACACACACTGATGTCGAGGATGTGTCAGGCGATTCTGTGGCTTCGGCACTTCTAAGGGGAGCGGCGGGGGGGTATTTCCCTCGGCCCCTTTTCCGGATTTCTGTGGGGATGTCTCAGGCGATTTGGCAATTTTCTCTTCAACACATTTCGCTTTCGGAGCAGTTTGCGAGGATGTCTCCGGCGATTCGCTGGTTTCAGCACTCCTAAGGGGACTGGCGGGGGGGTATTTCCATCGGCCCTTTTCGCGGGATTTTGTGGGGATGTCTCAGCCATTTTGGCCATTTTCTCTTCCAACATGTTTCGCTTTCGGAGCAGACTTGGAGGATGTCTCAGGCGATTCGCTGGTTTCAGCGGGAGCGGCGGGGGGGTATTTCACTCGGCCCCTTTCGCGGGATTTTGTGGGGATGTCTCAGGCGGTTTGGCCAGTTTCTCTTCCAACATGCTTCGCTTTCGGAGCAGATACGGAGGATGTCTCATGCGACTCGCTGGCTTCAGCACTCTAAGGGGAGCGGCGGGGGGGTATTTCACTCGGCCCCTTTCCAGGGATTTTGTGGGGATGTCTCCGGCGGTTTGGCCATTTTCTCTTCCAACATGTTTCGCTTTCGGAACAGATTTGGAGGACGTTCGCGCCCAGTTTGCGGGGATGTCTCAGCCGGTTTGGCAGTTATGATGCTGGGCATCTGTCGTTTTCGGAGCAGTTTTGGGAGGATGTCTCAGGCGATTCGCTGGTTCCAGCACTCCCAGGGAGGAGGAGGAAGAGGAGGAGGAGGAGGAGGAGGAGGAAAAGGAAGAGGAGGAAGAGAAGAAAATGAGGAAACGAGGAGGAGGAGGAAGAGGACGAGGAGGAGGAGGAGGAGATGGAGGACAGCATGAACACGGTAGGAGCAGAAGCAAGAAGGGGAGGATGATGATGATGATGATGATGATGAGGAGGAGGAGGAGGAGGAGGAGGAGGACGTGGGCAATTCGAGTAGCCAGGGCCAGACGATCGAGGCTCGATGTTCCAAGGCTTTAAGGTTTTACTCAAACGCTTCCGCCTCACTCTCCTTCGCTCTCCGCTCTCCTTCACTCTTCTGCATTCATACTCACTCATACTCAGATTCAGCCACACGCAGGCTCACTCACACTTAGACTCGCTCATATCCATACTTAAACTTACTCACATTCAGACTCACGCTCAGAACCACTCATACTCAGACTCACTCCTGCTCAGGCTCATCATCCTTCGGTCCGCTCAAACGCAGACCGACTCACACTCATACTGCCTCACACCCATACCCAATCACACTCGGCTCATTCGCACTCAGATTCATGAACACACACTTTTTCTCACACTCAGACCCACTCAAGCCCAGACTCGCTCATGCTCAGACTCATCATGCTACGATCCGCTCAACCACAGACTGGCTCACACTCAGGTTCGTCCATACTCAGACCCACTCGCACACAGACGCACTCGCGCTCATATTTTCTCACACGCATACCCAATCAAACCCAGGGTCAATCGCACCCAGATTAACTCACACTCAGAATCAGTCGCTCTCAGATTTGCTATTGGTCGCATTCATGCTTGCAGACTGTGGGAATGTGTCGAGCGAGCGGTTTGCCCTCGCACACAGGCGCTCATTGACAGAGATCAAGAGAAATACGTACCAAGAGAATGATATGCACATGGGGAGCCCCGCGCGAAGTAATTGGCGGACCGCGCCTGAGGAGAACACAGACGAGAACACACCACTCCTCTCATTCAGGCCCATTCAGATTCACTCATCACGCAGACTCACTCATCACTCAGACTCACTCACCACTCAGACTCACTCATCACTCAGACCCACTCACCACTCAGACTCACTCATCATTCAGACCTCACTCATCACCCGGACTCAGGCATGACTCGGACTCATCTTTCCGGCCCACTCATCATTCAGACTCGCACATCACTCAGACTTTTTCATCACTCAGACTCACTCGTACTTGTACTCATACATTCACTACATTCACTCAGGTCCACTCATCGGATGACTCACACACACACTGATGTTGAGGATGTGTCAGGCGATTCTGTGGCTTCAGCACTCCTAAGGGGAGCGGCGGTGGGTGTATGTCCCTCGGCCCCTTTCGCGGATTTCTGTGGGGATGTCTCAGGCGGTTTGGCCATTTTCTCTTCCAGCATGTTTCGTTTTCGGAGCAGTTTGCGAGGATGTCTCAGGCGATTCGCTGGCTTCAGCACTCTAAGGGGAGCGGCGGGGGGTATTTCCTTCGGTTCCTTTTCGCTGGATGTTGTATGGATGCTTCAGGCGGTTTTGTTTTTTTCTTCTCCAGCATGCTTCGCTTTCCGAGCAGATTTGGAGGGTGTCTCAGGCGATCCGGTGGTTTCAGCACTCTAAGGGGAGCGGCGGGGGGGTATTTCCATCGGCCCCTTTCGTTGGATTTGTTGTGGGGATGTCTCAGGCGGTTTTGCTTTTTTCTCTCCGATAGTTTCGCTTTCGGAGTAGATTCGGGGACTGTCTCAGGCGATTCGCTGGTTTCAGCACTCCAAGGGGAGCGGCGGGCGGGTATTTCACTCAGCCCATTCGCGGGATTTTGTGGGGATGTTTCAGGCGGTGTGGCCAGTTTCTCTTCCAACATGCTTCGCTTTCGGAGCAGATTTGGAGGGTGTATCAGGCGATTCGCTGGTTTCAGCACTCTACGAGTGGAGCAGCGGGGGTGCATTTCACTTGGCCCTTTTCGTTGGATTCTTTGGGGATGCCTCAGGCGGTTTGGCCATTTTCTCATCCAGCATGTTTCGCTTTCGGAGCAGATTTGGAGGACGTTCGCGCCCAGTTCGCGGGGATGTCTCAGGCGGTTTGGCCGTTATGATGCTGGGCATTTGTCGTTTTCGGAGCAGTTTTGGGAGGATGTCTC
Source organism: Prorocentrum cordatum (assembly GCA_963575745.1). Classification (NCBI taxonomy): domain Eukaryota; class Dinophyceae; order Prorocentrales; family Prorocentraceae; genus Prorocentrum; species Prorocentrum cordatum. The sequence continues at coordinate 671,953 of CAUYUJ010015260.1, forward strand.
AGGCGATTAGCTGGTTTCAGCACGAGGCACCCGTGGTCTCAGCTCGGCCTCGCTGGAAACTCGTGACCACCCATTCGCAGTCCGTGTGGCAGCGAAAGGGGCCAAGCGAAACGCGCGTGAGATACATGCGCAGGCCATGCGTTTCAGCAAGGTCCGCGGCCGAGTGAAAACCAGGCAGCAGGCCGCGCAGAGACGCCACGAGAGACCCGCAGTCGTCCACTTGCACTGCACACCAGCCCGCCCGACTGAGGCGCTGGTCGCCCTGCGCCAGAGCTGTGCACGAGCCGTCTCCGAAGGCTTGTCCTTCGAAGTGTTCGCCCAGCGGGCGCTTGATCCAGCGGACCAGGAGGGAGAGGGGCGGGCCAGGCACCCAGGGCCGAGGGTCGGGAACCAGGCCATGCCTCTAGAGGGCCCAGTCGGGGTGCTCGCGGAGACCCGACCAGACGGAGGGGGGGAGGTCGTAGTCTCGCACATACTGCCAAGTGGCCAGGCAATCTCCCGCGATCCACGCGACAAAGGTGCCTGGGCAGCATCCGCACAGGGGGCGCGACGGGTCGGTCGTCAGACCATGTCGAAACTTCCGAGCCTGGTCCCATATCCCGTTCGCGGCTATCGCACGGAGACTGGCCTGGTGCCGAGGGGTCCAGTCTGAGCCGCACGGTCCGTTGCAAAGCCTGCGGAAGGGGAAGCAAATAGGGGCGGTGACAGAGGCTCGACAGAAATTCGCAACCCCTTTGAGCACGATCCAACAGCCAGTCCTCGATAGCGAATCGGACAGCAGGCAACACTGAACGGGGGCACATGCGAGTGAGGTAGATTTTTGCCCCCTCGTGCGTTAAATGCATGCACGCCCCTGGGCCGAGCCCCCGCCCTATCCGACGGCAGCTGGCGACGGCGGCCGTGATCGGGCCCTTAACCAGGGGCCAGTCGCTTTTGGACGGGTCGGCCAGGAACGCGGCCCCGGACGCAAGCATCAGCCTGGCAATCGAGTCCCTGGGAATCCACGTGGACCAAATCGCCCGAGCCAGCATGATGATGGGTCCTGCAGTGCATGCGTAGGCGGGGCCCGCAGACCACGGGGAGGCAGGGGCGAGGTGGAGGTCGATGTCGAGCGAGCGACGAGCAGTGTGCACAAACAGGGCAGAGTGCGCAGCACGCCTCATGATTTCGATACCACTCCACGCCCTCCCAGCCACACCCACTCCTTAACATCCCGCTGGCGTCAGCCCAAGGCTGGCCAGCTGCCGTGTTCTCCCTCGAGCCACGCGCAGCACGCGAATGCGTACAGCACGGCGCAAGACTGTAGCGGTGCGCTTGGCCCGCGTGCTCACTCCCGCGCGGCGCCCGCTGGCGAAGTCGATGCCCAGGTTCCTCGCCGAGCTCTTGAGCTTGCCGCGCATGGGGCGACAGCGCCTCGTGACCTCGCGCCCGCAGCCGGACGAGTTGGACAGCGCGACGCCCTTGTCATCGTTGACGGCGAGCCCATCCACCGAGAGGGCGTCGCGAATCCTCTTGTAGGCCGCACTGACGATGGCTGCCACAGTTCTTGGTGGCCCGACCCTGCTGAGCTGGATGTCGTCGACCGTGTTGCCCACGTCCACCGTGCGTAGCGCCGCGATCTCGCCCAGCCGCGGGACGAGGAATGTGCGCATGCATAGGTCGGCAAAGCAGCAGCCCGCCACCACGCCGCGCCTCGGGCTGCACCAGCCCATGGCGACGCCGTCCACGGTGACCAGCCTCGGCAGGGCGTGCAGCCTGACAAGCAATCTCATCAGCATCATGTTGAAGCCCATTGCGCGGGCCCGCGCGACCAGCAGCGCCCACGGGATGTGTTCGTAGGCCTTGGAGATGTCCATGAGCACCGTGCAGGACGCCTGCCTCCGATGAGTTGCCACCTCTGCGTTGGCCGCCTGGATCCACGCGCGCGTCTCGCAGCTCTGGCCAGCTGTGCCGTAGACGTAGTCCCTCTGGTGGTCGCGGGCCCAGCGGGCACCAAGCGTGCCGCGCGTCCAGCGCGTGAATGGCCTCAGGGAGCATGCAAGCAGCCCGATGGTGCGGAACCCCGACTCTGCCTTCGGGATGAGCGCCATCTGCAGCACGGCCAAAGCCTTCGGCACATGGCCGAGGGCCAGCATGTGTCGCCATACCGCTGTCAGGGCCACCAGCGCGCCATCCGACAGGAAGGTGACGTGCCGCGGGTGAAAGGCGTCGCCCCCATGCCCGTGATGCGCGGGAAGGAATGGCCCACCTTCCGCAGCTCGTCGGGCGTCGGCAGCGGGGGGGCATCGCCGAGCTCCTTGGGCCAGCGGATTGCCTCCAGTCCCTCGCCCTGGCTCCACGGGGCGCGCCGCGGTCTGATGGCAGCGTCCGCCGCCTCTTGTGCCGTCTGAAGCCCCGCCGCTGGCGACCAGCGCGCCGCTGCCCATGGGGCTGGCTCGCGGATCCAGCGGAAAGCCTTGCGCATGCCATCTGCTGCCGTGGCGTCGCGCGTCCAGTCGATCCAGGCCTTGCAGCGCCTGTGCGACGCTCGCCCTGCCGCCGCCGCCGCGCGATGGCGCTGGAGGGCCAGCAGCTCGTCGCACTCGACCTCGGTCAGGCGATGCAGGCGCCGCGCCAGCCGCCGCCAGGTGTGCCACGCCGTCTGCTCGCAGCCAGGGGCGGGTGGCCTGAAGCGCAGGAGCTTCACCTGCAGGCCCCTGGCGTGGGCCCGAGCAGCCTGCCCACCAGCCCGCAGCAGCCGCCACTCCTGTACCCTGTCCGCCAACCAGCCCCAGTGTGCGTCAGCTGGGTCTGGCCGCTCAGTGGGCTGCCAGCTGCTGGATCGGTGGCGCTCCAGCTGCGTCTGGACAAGCTTCGCGCCCTCGCCCCTGCCGGTGTACCTGCTTGCCTCGCGCGTGCCCTCCAGGTCGATGTTCCTCAGCAACTCGTCCTCGTACCTGTCCAGGACCCTCGCGCATGCGGCTTCGAGGCTCGCAGGCGTGGCAACTGAGTCCAGGTCGGCGCGAATGTCAGCCCATTCAGGCCCAGGCAGCTGAGGCCAAGTCAAGGCCTTGGCAGGGAAAGCCCGTGCCTTGTGCACCCGCGTCACCAGCCCACCAGGCCTGGGCAGTGCCAGCTGCAGGAGGACCGCGCGGTGCGTCCTGGCGTCGAAGTGGTCGCACCTGCTGACGTTCAGGACGGGCGTGTCGACGTCCACGCAGAAGTAGTCGAGCTCCCGCGCCGACGTCGCCGCGATGCAGGTTGCCTCGTCCGAACACGCCAGCCGTGCACCCACGGCAGGTAGCAGGTGTGCTTCGTTCATCACGTCGGGCAGCATGTTCCAGTCGGCCCCAACGACGAAGGGGCGGTGCATTGCCCTGATGACTGAGCCCAGGTTGGTGAGCAAGTCCAGGTTGAAGTCGCTCAAGTCCTGGCTGGTGTGGAAGTGCGCCGAAACCAGGAGAGTGCCTGCTGTCGAGCCCAGCGAGGTCATCCAGAAACCCATGCGAGCCGAGCAGCGGATGGATATGCGGTCGTCGCTGAACTCGACACGTCGAACCCGCACCCACGGCCGCACCAAGATCCCCACGCCTGAGGACACGCCGCCAGCGGCCGTGACGGACGCTGGGATGAGGTCCGCCACCCAGCCCGCTCGCTAGGCTGCACGCACAGCTGCCGCCAGTCGTAGGTCGTCGTGGAGGCGGTGTTCCTGCAGTAGTATGGCCAGGACCTCGTCGTCTACGTGGCCGCGCTCCAGCTGCTCCAGGCAGGGGCCCCAGCCCGTGACGTTCACCGTCATGACCACCATGGTGTCGCAGCTGCCCTTGCGGGCCGATGTCCCCGTTCGTGCCCGAGGTTGCTCGACCTCCGTGGAGGGCCTCGCGCTGCGGGTGCCCCGGGGTGGCTCGACCTCTGACAAGGGCCGCGCGCTGCGGGGAGGGAGCGATGACCCCGTCCATGCCCGGGGCGGCTCGACCCCCGAAGAGGGCCGCGCGCTGCGGGAACCCCGAGGTGGCTCAACCTCTGTAGAGGGCCGCGCGCTGCGGGGCGAAGCACCTGGCCGAAGGTGTTCATCCCCTCCGACGTGTGCCTTGAGCGTCGGTGCTGCGACTGTGGGCTCCCCTGTCGGCTGCCAGCAGCCGCTAGGTTCCTCCCCACTCGCAGCGCCAGCTATAGCGGCGCTAGCCCATGGCCTTGATCTTCGACAGCGCCGTCCTCTCGTACGCCTCGTGCCAGAGGTCGTGGGGGCAGTCGTAGTGGTAGGTGAGGTCCAGTTGGCGCCGTAGCACTCCCCTGAGTAGCCGATTGCCGACACGGTCCCACGGTCATAGTAGAAGAAGGGGCTGGCCTCGCTTCCCCCCGAGTAGACCTCCAGCCCAGTGTGGTTCATAACGTGGCGGATGTACCGCCCCTTGGCCAGGTCGTCCGACTCCCTGGCGATGGCCTCGGCGTGGGCCGCATGCGCAGTCGCGCGGCGGCGCAGGCCTCGCCTCGTGCGCCGCGCGAAGCGGAGCTCACGCTGCGGCGCTGCCGCTGCGCCCGCCGTCCTTGGCTGCTGCTGCTGGCGGGGCCGCCTTGGCTGGCGGGGGTCCCCCAGCTGCGTTCCCCGCTGCGGCCAGGCGTGCCCGTCCCTGTGCCGGGACGTCTGGGGCTGGGGGTGGTGCGGCGCCTGGGGCCTCCGCCGCTGCTGCCGCTGTCGTCGCCGAGGCCGCGGCCGCAGGCGGCGCCGCGGCTGCCGCTGGGGCGCCCGCCTCCCGCGCTGCCGCCAGCGCCGCGGCGGTCGCGCCCTCGGCCGCGGGGTCGCCGTTCTCGGCCCCGTCCGTCCTGCGCTTCTTGGCCTTGAGGCGTTCTCGCTGCTCTCGATGTGCCTCCTCCAGCTTCTTGACGTCTTCCTTGAACTGGCCGAGCGCCTCCCGCGCCAGAGAGCCGAACTTGTCCTGTATGTCCTGGCGCCGACGCTGGACCTCCTGGCGGTCGGTGTCCCCCACGACGAAACCGTCCAGCTCCTCCAGGCCGAAGAGGCCCTCGTCGTCCAGCGCCCTCGCAGTCTCTCCCGCCAGGACGGCCGAGATGCTGAGCTTCGGCACCGCCGACGAAGCCACGGGCTGCGGGGCCGCCGTCGTCGCCAGCGCCTGCACCGCCTCCGTGCACGCCTGGGTGGCGCGCGCGAGGGACTCGGAGCGCTCCGCCACGCACGTATTGGCCTCGTCCAGCTGTTGGTGCAGCCCCTCAGCCTCCTGCAGGGCGGCCTGGAGCGACTCGGCCGCCGCGTCTTTGGCCTTGGCGGCCTCGTCGACGGACATGGGCCTGGCCTCCCGCTGCGCCCGCAGTGCGTCGAGCCTAGCCTGGTACTTCGCCACCTCTGGGCCCTCGCCGCCGAGACGGAGCAGCTCCACCAGCTTGGTGAGCTGGGTCTCCTCGGGATCCTCGGCCCCAGCAGGCGCCAGGGCGTGGGAGCTGCCACCCTTCGGCGCCCGAGCGCGGCGACCGCCTCGGCCGCGGCCCGCGGACGGCTCGCGCGCGCTGGCAGAGGCGCTGCCAGCGTCATCCCGCTCGCGCCATGGCGGGCAGCCCCTGGCTCCTGCGCCTCGGCTGGGCGGCCTGCGCGAGTGGCCAGCTGCGCTGCCGCCGCCAGCGCCGCCAGGGCCAGACGGGCCGTCACCGACGAGGGCCAGCGGCCTCTTGCAGTGGTAGCGCCACGACCACCATGTCTCGTTCCTGCGGCAGCCGCAGTGCTGGCAGGCGTCAGGCACGCCCCCGCGCCCTGCCTGCGCGCCTGCGGCCGCATGCATCGGCGGCGCGCTGCCGTGTTGGGCTGCCAGACGCGCGACGTCGCGCTGGAGCTGCAGTCGCCTGCGCGCCTGGGAGCGCAGGCGTCGCAGGCGCCGATGATGCCAAGCTGGCGACCGCGACCGCCCCTCGCGGTCGGCAGCCGCCGTCGCGCCCACCCCTTGGGCGGCGCTGGGGGCTATCGCACGCGGGCCCCGCGGAGCCCCGCCGCGGGGCAAAACGGCTTGGCCCGCCGCGAGCCACTTGGAAGAGGAGGAGGAGGAGGAGGAGGAGGAGGAGGAGGAAGAGAAGGAGGAAGCGAGGAGGAGGAGGAGGAAGAGGACGAGGAGGAGGAGGAGGAGGAGGAGGAGAAGGAGAAGGAGGACAGCATGAACACGGTAGCAGCAGAAGCAGGAAGGGGAGGAGGAGGATGATGATGATGGTGATGATGATGATGATGATGATGAGGAGGAGGAGGAGGAGGAGGAGGAGGAGGAGGAGGAGGACGTGGGCAACTCGAGTAGCCAGGGCCAGACGATCGAGGTTTGATGTTCCAAGGCTTTAGGTTTTACTCAAACGCTTCCGCCTCACTCTCCTTCGCTCTCCGCCCTCCTTCACTCTGCATTCATACTCACTCATACTCAGACTCAGCCTCACGCGGGCTCACTCGCACTTAGACTCGCTCATATCCATACTTAAACTTACTCACACTCAGACTCACGCTCAGAACCTCTCATACTCAGACTCACTCCTGCTCAGGCTCATCATCCTTCGGTCCGCTCGAAAACGCAGACCGACTCACACTCAGACTGCCTCACATCCATACCCAATTACACTCGACTCACTCGCACTCAGATTCATTAACACACACTTTTTTCTCACACTCAAACCCATTCAGGAACGTGTGTTCCTGCCAACGGGGCTTCTGTTCCTGCCAACGGGGCTTTGGAAATCAGGCCACCATCACCATCCCCATGCCCATTCCCATCACCAGCATCATCACCATCGACATTACCATCACCATGACCATCCCAATCACCATCACCATCATCATCATCATCATCATCATCATCAGCGGCATCATTATCGTCGTCGTCGACGACGACGTCGTCGTCGTGATCTTCGTCGTCGTCATTGTCGTCGTCGTCGTCCTGATCATCATGCTCATCATCATAATCCTCATCAACACCCTTATCATCATCATCGGCATCATCATCAACACCATCACCATCATCGTCGTGATCATCATCACCATCACCATCGTCACCACCATCATCATCATAATCCGGAACACCCCGGATCGGCGGCACTGGCCGGATGCCACTACAATCCGGCCTTGCCTCGTGTCTCGTGTCTGCTACCTGCGCAAGGGTCCGACCCTCTCTCCTCCCAGACTCACCGGACGGGTGCTCTCGGCAGCCCCGTGAGAGTTGGCGGGGGCGACCAGGAGGAGGCGGAGGAGGAGGAGGAGGAGGGAGAGTGTGAGGAGGGCCCCACCCGCCGCCGCTGCTGCTGCTGCTGCCGGCGCCGCCGCCCCCTCCGCCGCCGCCTCCGCCGCCGCCGCCGCCGTCGTCGTCGTCGTCGTCGTCGTCGTCGTCGTCGTCGTCGTCGTCGTCGTCGTCGAAGCCGTCACCGTCGTCGCCGTCGTAGCCGTCGCCGCTGCCATCCACCGTCGACGTCGCCGCCGCCGCCGCCGTCGCCGTCGTCGTCGCCGTCGCCGTGCCCGCCGCCGCCGCCGCCGTCGTCGTCGTCGTCATCGTCCTCGTCGTCGTCGTCGTCGTCGTCGTCGCAGTCGCCGTCGCCGTCGCCGTCGCCGTCGCCGTCGCCGTGCCCGCCGCCGCCGCCGCCGCCGCCGCCGCCGCCGTCGTCGTCGTCGTCGTCGTCGTCGTCGTCGTCGTCGTCGTCGTCGTCGTTGCAGTCGGTGCCGCAGTCCCCGCCGCCGCCGCCGTCGCCGCCGTCGCCCGTCGCCGCCGCCGTCGTCGCCGCCCGCCGCCGCCGCCGGCGTCGCCGCCGCCCCCGTCCCCCGCCCGCCGCTGCCCGCCGCCCGTCGCCGCCCGTCGCCGCCGTCATCGTCGCCGCCCGCCGCCGCCCGCCGCCCGCCGCCGCCCGTGGCCGCGCCGCCGCCCGTGGCCGTCGCCGCCGTCCCCCGCCCGCCGCCGCCGTCGCCGCCGCCGCCGCCCCGCCGCCGCCGTCGCCGCCGCCGTCGTCCGTCCGTCGCCCGCGCGCCCGCCTGCGCGCCCGCCCGCGCGCCCGCCTGCGCGCGCTCGCGCCCGCCTGCACGTCGACACCGTCGCCACGGGAGCGCGACGTCCTCGAGGCGCGCGCCCCGCCGCCAGGGGAGTGGGGGGGCGGAGGGCGGTTGGAGCGCCTGGTGGCTGGCTGGGTGGCGGGCGGAGGGGGGGGCCAACGAGGGGAAGGGTCAGGGGAGCAAGCGAGGAGGGAAGTCAAGCTAGGTGCGCTCGCGTCATATCGGCGGACGCGTCTCATAGCGAACCTGGGACTCCGAAAAAGACCCCATCGCGCATGATGATGAGGAAGATGAGCAGACCCCCATAGCGGACCTGGGGCAACCAGAGCAGGATCAGCAGGAAGATGAGCAGGATAAAAAGAAGGAGGACGAGGACGAAGAGCAGCAGCAGCAGCAGGAACTGGAGTGGAAGGAAGGGGAGGGGCAGGACGGCCAGGGGAAGTCGGAGTGGCATGGCCCGGGAAATGAGGCCAGCGCTGCAGCGGGAGCACGATTCGGAACGAGCGGAAGCGCGGAAATGAGGCCAGCGCGGCAGCGGGAGCACGGTTCGGAACGAGCGGAAGCGCGGAAATGAGGCCAACGCTGCAGCGGGAGCACGATTCGGAACGAGCGGAAGCCCGAAAATGAGGCCGGCGCCTCAGCGAGAGCCGACTCCAGGGAATCCTGTGTGTAAAAAAACAAAACGCGGAGGGTGTTCGGCCCGAAAATGAGGCCGGCGCCTCAGCGAGAGCCAACTCGGACCAAACCTGTATGTAAAAAGCCAGTACGCGGGGGGATGCCGAACAGCACCCAACCGCCATCAGGGGAAGAGGGAGAGTATTTTCATATTGAGTAATTGTCGAGTTGTTCGTCTACCTTCCGTCGCCTTTCGACGGTTTCGTCCCCCGCAAGCCGTTGCTGGGCCCCGGGGTCGTTCCAAAAAACAAGTCTGGATGAAAAGCTGGTTGCGGGGAAGGGGTCGGGAGGTCCAGGACCCCGAGACCTGAAACCGTCGAGTCGTCGGACGGAGTCTCGGAAAATGGCCAAGAAATCATTGACAGGCCTCCCGAGAACATGGGCGGAAAAATACCGACCGGAATCAGCTCAAAATCAGTCCTTGGAATCCTCCCGGGGTTTGCATTCGAAGATTTTCGACTGCCGCGGAGCCCGAAGCGGAGGCCGAAGTCGAACCTCGGTCCTCGATCCTTGATCCTCCTCCTGCTGGAGGGGGGAGGGGGGGAGGAGAAGCTTCCCCATCCATGGGGTGGTTTTCAGCCCAGATCCGTTTGTGGCGACCCCCCGGCCGACGCGGGACCCCCGGAGGCCGAAATCGAAGAAAAAAACAGAGGATCGAGAACTGATCGGAAATCGACAGCTAACAGGCACAACAAACATCGGCGACGGCGACGGGGACGGCGGCGGCGAAGACGACGGGGGTGTTACCCAGGGGTCGCTATTCATCCCGGATCCGTGTCTGTCGGCCCCAGGGAACCGAAATCGATGAGTCCTCTCCGGAGATCCAAAATCAGCAACAATAATCAACCGAAAACCGACGACGACGACGACAGAGGATGGCAGCGGCGACGGCAACGACGGCGACGACGGCAACGGCGACGGCGGCGACGGCGACGGCGACGGCGACGGCGACGGCGACGACGACGACGACGACGACGACGACGACGACGACGACGTGGCCGGAACCGCGGAAGGCCCCGCGCGCGGCCTTCGACACGCTGGTCGCCACGGCCTCCGCCACGAGCCACGATCCTGGGGCGCGCCCCCCGATGCCTGGGAGAGGCAGGGAGCGAGAGAGAGTGAGAGGGAGAGGGAGGGAGAGGAGGAGGAGGAGGGGAGGAGGAGGGAGCGGAGGAGGGGGCGGAGGGGGCGGAGGAGGAGTGCCCAGTTACGGCAAAGCACCGGCCACTGATAAGTTTTGCTGCCGCCCCAGATCCTGCCCCCGGAAGCAGCTGAAGGCCCCCGGAGGTCCAACATGGGTCAGGGGGGCAAGGAAAACTTCCGAAAAGGTCCTGCGCCCCCCGCCGATCCTCGAGGATCGTCCCGTATCCACTCCAAATCGGTCCCTGGAGCCCTCCGGGGTCCGTCCTGGCCAGTTGCTCGCGCCGCGTCTGGCAGCGGCGACGGGAACCTCCAGAGACACTCGAAAGCCTACGGAGCGGCGACGCTGACGACTGCGTCGTGGCAGCCCGCGTCCAGAGCAGGAGGGCAGGGAGCGTGGGATCGGCGGCCAAAAATCGCCCCCTGGACCTCTTCTGAGGCGCGTTCTGGCCAGAACTTTCGATTCGGACCCCGCCGTCGCGACGAGGGTTCCCCGGGAGGCGAGTCCACAAGAGCCAGAAAACGCTGGAAACCTAATCCTCGATTCCGCGACTCGTCGGGCCCTGCTGAAAATCGGCCCTCGCGCGCGGGGCCCGTCTTGGCCAGGTTTTGATTCCGCGATTTCTGACGACCCTGGGGCCCGAAACCGGTCCCTAGAGGCCGGAACCCAAGAAGAAATAGAAAAGCCCAGAAACTTCGTTACGTACTGGTGCCCCGAACCCCGAATGTCGACGAGGACGCCCGGGAGTGCCCCTGCCATCTCGCGCGGCCGGCGTCCACGACGTCCCCGCGGAGCCCCGCCGCGCTTCCCCCGACCGGCGGCGCCGCCGGAGGCCTCGATCCTCCTCCCGCCCCCCCCCGGCCCTCCTCCCCAAGAGGCGGTCTCGCCGCCGTGCCTGCCCCGACACCCCCGGGGGACCAGACTGGAGGAGGGGGGGGAGGACGACGAGGACGAGAACGAGGAGGGGGAAGGAGTACGAGGCGCTGCCCCGCACGCCGCTGGGAGTCTGGGCGGGGGCGGACGCAAGACCGCCCTGCGAGCAGCGGGCCAGCGGCGGGGGGCCGGGGCCGGAGGGAAGGGCGAGCGGAGGGGAGGGGGCAGGGGAGGGGAGAGTGAGTGGGGGGGACTCTGGGGGATGCCAGCCCGTCGGTTTTGACCCGCCGCGCGGCCGAAATTCGGGGCATGCCTGCCCGTCGGCTTTGCCCGCCTGGGCGGGACGAGGGCGCACTTGGGATGGGAAGGGCGGGAAGAGGAGGGCGTGCCAGGGGAGGAGGGGGTTATGGGGGGGGACACGTCCAGGGGATGCCAGCCCGTCGGTTTTGACCAGCCGCGTGGCCGAAAGTCGGGGCATGCCAGCCCGTCGGTTTTGACCGCCTGCTCTCCCCTGCGCCCTGGTCCGCCCAGGAATGCTCGGGCTCGAGGCTCCGGGCTCGAGGCTTGGGAGCCTGCCTCCTCCTCCTCCTCCTCCTCCTCCTCCCCCCCACCCGCCCCATTCCAACCTCCGCCTCGACCTTCCCTTCCTTCGCCAACTCCGATTCGGACGCCAGGGCCAGCGGTCGGGCGGCCTCTTCCCCCAGGGACGTTTCGTTCGCGAATCTGGCCGGGACTTCCAGATCGGCGCTCCGCCCCGCGCTTTGAAAACTTGCGAGCATCCCGCGGGGAGGTCGAAGGAGGAGGGGGAGGAGGAGAAGGGGGAGGAGGATGATGAGGAGGGGGTCGAGCGGGAGAGGGCCGGGAAGGAGGGAATAGAAGTGGGGAGTCGCAGGAGGAGTTGGAGCCCCCCCAGTCTGCCGAGCGCCCCTCTCGCAGCCGTTGCCCAAGGGGGCGTCTCAAAGTGAGACGCCGCCTCCTTTTTCATTATTTCTGCAAGCGATGGCCATGGCGAGTTTGTCGTCCGGCCTGCTTTCATGGGTGGAGAGGGCGCCAATACCAACCTGGTGGCGCGGCGATCGCCACCTGCGCATGGCGACAGACTGCACTGGGCTCGGAGCTCCAGAGATCGCAGTAAACTCTATCGCGGCTGCGGCTGGGCAGACTGTGGAGCACGCGTGGGCCTGCGACGTTTACAAGCCTGCTCAAAAATGGTTGCGGGCTGTGGGCCTGCGGTGCCCTATTCTTTCTGATATGAACATGCGGACTTGGACACGAGCTGGCCAAATGATATCAACATGCGGACTTGGACACGAGCGGACGTTCGACAGAACGAGCGCGTTGGATGTTTATGTTTCTGGCTTCATGTGCACGCCTTTTACATTGAACGGCCGCCGGAAAGGGTGGGCAGATGAGCATGCGAAGACATTCTGGTCGTCTCTGAAAACCATCGTGGCGCTGAAGCCACGCTCTTTCTTGCTCGAGAACGTCATTGCTGCAGGTTGTTAGTGGAAGCGAACCCTTCGACCCTGCCCCCCTCGCCCCCCTTGGATAAGGGGGCGCGGGGGGTGGGGGGGGCGAGATGTGTTTTTGTGCCCCCAAGGGGATCGCAAGAATGGCGGCGTATTGCGGGATGCGCTGCACAGCCTTCGCGGATACAGGGTGTTGGAACTCGCCCTGCGCAGCGCCGACGCCGGTGTGCCGCAAAGCCGGTCTCGCCTTTATCTAGTGGCTTTCGGTTTCCTCCCGCCACAGTGCTAGCCTCTTTGTGTCTCTTGCGAGGCCTCTGGGGGACTTGGGGGGGCTCTCCGGGGGAGCCTCTCTGGCCGCCTCGGGTTCTCGTGGGCGCCTGTGTTTTTTTGGGGGCCTCTTGGGGTTTCGGCAATCTCCGAGGACATCTGGGGAGGGGGCCTTCTGGGGCCACCTCGACTTTCTCTGCTTGGCATCCCCCGGATCGGCGCGCGCGCGCGCGCGCCCCAATCCCCCCGGGGGCGGCCCTTTCTGGTGAGTGGCGCGCGGCCGCCTGCTGGCCGAGGACGCGCGCGGCCCAAACCCGACGGGCTGGCATCCCCCGGATCGGCGCGCGCGCGCGCTTCCCAACCATCCCGGGGAAGGCCCTTTCTGGAGAGTGGCGCGCGGCCGCATGCTGGCCGAGGACGCGCGCGGCCCAAACCCGACGGGCACGGCGCGCGCGCGCGCCCCAATTTTTCCGGGGGCGGCCCTTTCGGGAGAGTGGCGCGCGGCCGCATGCTGGCCGAGGACGCGCGCGGCCCAAACCCGACGGGCTGGCCTCCCCCGGATCGGCGCGCGCGCGCGCTTCCCAACCATCCCGGGGGCGGCCCTTTCTGGAGAGTGGCGCGCGGCCGCATGCTGGCCGAGGACGCGCGCGCCCCCCAAACCCGACGGGCTGGCGTCCCCCGGATCGGCGCGCGCGCGCGCCTGCGCGCGCCCCAACCATCCCGGGGGCGGCCCTTTCTGGAGAGTGGCGCGCGGCCGCATGCTGGCCGAGGACGCGCGCGCCCCCCAAACCCGACGGGCTGGCTTCCCCGGATCGGCGCGCGCTCTGGGCTCCTCTGGGCACCTCCCCCGGGGCCGGTTTTGTGAGGATGTCTCAAGCGAGGGCGCCGGTTTGGGATTCGTCACCGGATCCAGCGGATCCAGCGGATCCAGCGGATCTGTCCGGAAACGGTGCCGGAGGCCGCTCTGGGCTCCTCTGGGCACCTCCCCCGGGGCCGGTTTTGTGAGGATGTCTCAAGCGAGGGCGCCGGTTTGGGATTCGTCACCGGATCCAGGATCCAGCGGATCCAGCGGATCTGTCCGGAAACGGTGCCGGAGGCCGCTCTGGGCTCCTCTGGGCACCTCCCCCGGGGCCGGTTTTGTGAGGATGTCTCAAGCGAGGGCGCCGGTTTGGGATTCGTCACCGGATCCAGCGATCCAGCGGATTTGTCCGGAAACGGTGTCCGGAAACGGCCGGAGGCCGCTCTGGGCTCCTCTGGGCACCTCCCCCGGGGCCGGTTTTGTGAGGATGTCTCAAGCGAGGGCGCCGGTTTGGGATTCGTCACCGGATCCAGCGGATCCAGCGGATCCACCGGATCTGTCCGGAAACGGTGCCGGAGGCCGCTCTGGGCTCCTCTGGGCACCTCCCCCGGGGCCGGTTTTGTGAGGATGTCTCAAGCGAGGGCGCCGGTTTGGGATTCGTCACCGGATCCAGCGGATCCAGCGGATCCACGGATCTGTCCGGAAACGGTGCCGGAGGCCGCTCTGGGCTCCTCTGGGCACCTCCCCCGGGGCCGGTTTTGTGAGGATGTCTCAAGCGAGGGCGCCGGTTTGGGATTCGTCACCGGATCCAGCGGATCCAGCGGATCCACCGGATCTGTCCGGAAACGGTGCCGGAGGCCGCTCTGGGCTCCTCTGGTTGAAGGGTGAAAGTGGGGGTCGGGCGCAGGGTCCCGGCAATGATGTTTTTAAAGGCCATGAATGGGCGATACATCCTCGATTGCTGCGTTCGGCGGGGGAGCCAATTGAAGCCCCCCGCCTGCACCCGCGCGCGAGACTTGAGGGGAAAGGAAGCAAGGGGGCGGGGGCTCGGGAAAGGCGACGAAGGCAACGCGTGCTAAGGGCGCAAAAAGAAATGGTTGGAACACACGAAAGCGGTCAGGTGAGTGTCGGAATCTGCCCAGCCAATCTGACATGCGGAACACTGCGCCTCAGTTTTGGGGATCTGGAAGGCCAGGGCAAAATGTGAATTCACATTGTGGGGAAACGCAAAATGTAAATTCACATTTTGGGAAAAAGGAAAATGTGAATTCACATTTTGGGAAAAAGGAACATGTGAATTCACATTTTGGAATTTTGTGTAGGATTCTTTATGAAGGGGCCAGAATGTGAATTCACATTTTGGGAAAAAGGAGAATGTGAATTCACATTTTGGGAAAAAAGGAAAATGTGAATTCTCATTTTGGGAGAATCGCGGGGCCCAATCCAAATCTGTCTTGGGGGTCGAGAAGTCATCGTTTGGGAACATACGCGATCATCAACCGCCCAATCAAGACACACTTGCACTCCACTTCGCCGGCCCACACGCAATATGCAAGAACGCCCGCACGCATGAACGATAAGGGATGGACGGCGCGCGTGCCCGCGCGGGCAACGCGCGGGCACGAATGACTGGCCATCAATGACCGCCAGCATTGGATGCCAATCGTACCCGATCACATACATGAGCGATACATTGAGCATACATGGGCCATTCAGCCCCCATTGAAGACCCCCTGTTGCGGACCCCCTCTTTCACCCTCCAATCTGGGCACCTCCCCCGGGGCCGGTTTTGTGAGGATGTCTCAAGCGAGGGCGCCGGTTTGGGATTCGTCACCGGATCCAGCGGATCCAGCGGATCCACCGGATCTGTCCGGAAACGGTGCCGGAGGCCTGGGCTCCTCTGGGCACCTCCCCCGGGGCCGGTTTTGTGAGGATGTCTCAAGCGAGGGCGCCGGTTTGGGATTCGTCACCGGATCCAGCGGATCCACCGGATCTGTCCGGAAACGGTGCCGGAGGCCGCTCTGGGCTCTTCTGGGCACCTCCCCCGGGGCCGGTTTTGTGAGGATGTCTCAAGCGAGGGCGCCGGTTTGGGATTCGTCACCGGATCCAGCGGATCCAGCGGATCCACCGGATCTGTCCGGAAACGGTGCCGGAGGCCGCTCTGGACTCGTGCTCTTCGCGCCGGGGGTGAGGATGACGTGAGTTCCACAGAAACTCCCTCAAATCAGTTGCTCTCAGATTTGCTATTGGTCGCACTCACGCTTGCAGACTGTGGGAATGCCTCGAGCGAGCGATTTGCCTTCGCACACAGGCGCTCGTTGACAGATATCAATAGAAAGACGTACCAAGATAATGATATGCACATATGGGGAGCCCCGCGTCGAGTAATTTTCTGTCCCAACATTTTTCGTTTCCGGAGCAAATTTCGAGGATGTCTCGAGCGAAGCGCTCGTTTTCACGCCCCTAAGGGGGGGCCGCGTATGACACGGTCCCGTTCGCGGCCGTTTTGTAGGGATGTCTCAAGCGGTTTGCTTGCGTTCTGCCCCAACAGCCTTTGCTTTCGGAGCAGATTTGGAGGATGTCTCGAGTGAGGCGCTCATTGTCACGCCCCTACGGGGAGCCGCCGAGGGGTATGACACGGTCCCGTTCGCGGCCGTTTGGTGGGGATGTTTCAAGCGGTTTGCCTGGTTTCTGTCCCAGCATGTTTCCCTTCCGGAGCAAATTTGGAGGATGTCTCGAGTGATGCGCTCATTTTCGCGCCCCTAAGGGGGGCCGCCGAGGGGTATGACAGGGTCCCGTTCGCGGCCGTTTGGTGGGGATGTCTCAAGCGGTTTGCTTGTTTTCTGTCCCAGCATTTTTCGCTTCCGGAGCATATTTGGAGGATGTCTCGAGCGAGGCGCTCATTTTCACCCCCCAGGTGGGCCAGATTTTGAGGATGTCTCGTTCGGTTTGCTTGTTTTGGTGGCCAGACTCGTGGGCACAGGTTCTCTTCAGGATGCCACAGGATGCTCCAACAGGCTCCAGGCGGCCCCTGGGGACCACAGCAGGCCCCAGGAGGCATCAGGAGGCCACAGAAAGACTCAAGAGGCCACAAGATGACCCACGAGGCTCCAGGAGGCCCCAGGAAGCTCCAGGAGGCCCCAGGAAGCAACAGGAGGCCCCAGGAGGCCCCAGGAAGCGCCAGGAGACTTCGGAACGCAACAGGAGGCCCCGAGAGGCCCCAGGAGCAGGAGGCTTCAGACGGCAACAGGAGTGGCTCCAATCCCATGTGTTTTACGTCTGCTCCTATATATTGGGCCCCACCTGGAGCACGAATCCTTCACGTTACACGTATGTTTCCATAGGTTGTCCTTCTCCTGTGGACACCATCCTAAACGTTTTACTTATGTTCCTATATGTTGGGCCTCTCCTGGGGCACGAGTCCTTGGTACTTTACGCGTGTTCCTATAAATTGCCCTTCTCCTGTGGCTCCAATCCGCAATGTTTTATGTACGTCGGTTGCTATAGATTGGGCCTCCCCTGGGGCACGAAGCCTCCTTGGGACGTCCCAGGACGCCCCAGGAGGCCCCAAGAGGCTCCTGGAGGCCCCAGGAAGCGTCAGTAATAGGTTTCAGGAGGCCCCAGGAGGCCCCAGGCTCATGCGCAGAGACGCGTTCGTACTACTGATGCTCATTCACACTCCAATTCATTCGCAGTTAGATTCTTGTCCAGACCGCCACAACTGAAACCCGTCTATATTCGAAAGCTCTTGCGCCTAGACACTCACGGCGGACAGGTCCATGCGAATAGATGCACATATGGGGAGCTCCACGCAGTGAATAATTATTACCAGGATGCCTCGTACTCCTCCTTATTCCTCTTCTTCTTCTCCTCCTCCTCATACCCAGACCTTACCCACACACAAAATTATTCATACTCAGACCCACTCATACTCAGACCTACTCATACTCAGACTTACTCATGCTGAGACTGACTCATACCCAGGCTTTCTCATATCCAGGCCTTCTCATTGTCTGACTTACTCTACACACAGCAGGTTGTGAGGATGTCTCAGGCTGGGCGCTGGTTTCAGCACCCCTTAGGGGAGCCGCCGAGGGGTATGACAGGGTCCCGTTCGCGGCCGTTTTGTGGGGATGTCTCAAGCGGTTTGCTTGTTTTCTGTCCCAACAGCCTTCGCTTTCGGAGCAGATTTGGAGGATGTCTCGAGCGAGGCGCTCATTTTCACGCCCCTAAGGGGAGCCGCCGAGGGTATGACACGGTCCCTTTCGCGGCCGTTTTGTGGGGATGTTTCAAGCGGTTTGCTTGGTTTCTGTCCCAACCTCCGTCGCTTCTGGAGCAAATTTGGAGGATGTCTCGAGCGAGGCGTTCATTTTCACCTCCCAGGTGGGCCAGATGTTGAGGATGTCTCGTTCGGTTTGCTTGTTTTGGTGGCCAGACTCGTGGGCACAGGTTCTCCTCAGGATGCCACAGGATGCTCCAACAGGCTCCAGGCGGCCCCTTGGGACCACAGCAGGTCCCAGGGGGCATCCGGAGGCCACAGAAAGGTTCAAGAGGCCAAAAGATGACCCAAGAGGCTCCAGGAGGCCCCAGGAAGCTCCAGGAGGCCTCAGGAAGCCACAGGAGGCCCCAGGAGGCCACAGGAAGCGCCAAGAGACTTCGGAAGGCAACAGGAGGCCCCGAGAGGCCCCAGGAGCAGGAGGCCTCAGAAGGCAACAGGAGTGGCTCCAATCCCATGTGTTTTACGTATGCTCCTATAGATGGGGCCTCACCTGGAGCACGAATCCTTGACGTTATACGTATGTTTCTATCGATTGTCCTTCTCTTGTGAACACAATCGTACATGTTTCACTTATGTTCCTATATGTTGGGCCTCTCCTGGGGCACGAGTCCTTGGTGCTTTACGTGTGTTCCTATGTATTGCCCTTCTCCTGTGGCTCTAATCCGTAATGTTTGATGTACGTCGGTTGCTATAGATTGGGCCTCTCCTGGCGCACGAAGCCTCCCTGGGAGGCCCCAGGAGGCCCCAAGAGGCTCCTGGAGGCCCCAGGAAGCCCCAGTAGGTTTCAGGAGGCCCCAGGAGGCCCCAGGCTCATGCGCAGAGACGGGTTCGTACTACTGAGGCTCATTCACACTCCAATTCATTCGCAGTTAGGTTCATGACCAGACCGCCACAACTGAAACCCGTTTATATTCGAAAGCTCTTGCGCCTAGACGTTCACGGCGGACAGGTTCATGCGAATAGATGCACGTATGCGGAGCTCCACGCAGTGAATAACTATTCTTCACGCTTCGCGTATCCCCACCAGCCCATCTGAAAACAGCAACTCTTGCGAAGCATGCCGACAGTCGGGTTTTTCAGGCGTGTTTCCGCCTGCCCCCGCATATCTCCCCTGTTCCTCTTTCCTCCCGCCTCCTTGTACATCCTCCTTGTGGTGGGGGCGGGAGAAGGACGAGGCGGAGGAGGAGGGAGAGAAAGCGCTCCTCGTGGTTTGAGTCGTTTGGGGTTTCTCGTCCTGGTGTGAGTCGTTCGGGCCCTTCTTCCTGGTGTGAGTCGTTCGGGCTCTTCGTGGTGTGAGTCGTTCGGGCTCTTCGTCCTGGTGTGAGTCGTTCGGGCTTCTCGTGGTGTGAGTTGTTCGGGCCCCTCATCCTGGTGTGAGTCGTTCGGGCCCCTCCTCCTGGTGTGACTCGTTCGGGCTCCTCGTGGTGTGAGTCGTTCGGGGCCCGCGTCGTGGTGTGAGTCGTTCGGGCTCCTCGTGGTGTGAGTCGTTCGGGCGCCTCGTCCTGGTGTGAGTCGTTCGGGCCCCTCCTTGTGGTGTGAGTCGTTCGGGCTCTTCGTGGTGTGAGTCGTTCGGGCCCCTCGTCCTGGTGTGAGTCGTTCGGGCTCCTCGTGGGGCCTCTTGGGGGCCTCTTGGGGCCTCTTGGGGCCTCTTGGGGGCCTCTTGGGGGCCTCTTGGGGGCCTCTTGGGGGCCTCTTGGGGCCTCTTGGGGCCTCTTGGGGGCCTCTTGGGGGCCTCTTGGGGGCCTCTTGGGGCCGCTTGGGGGCCTCTGGGGGGCCTCTTGGAGGCCTCTTGGGAGCCTCCTGGGGGCCTCTTGGGGCCATCTTGGGGCCTCTTGCGACCTCCTCAGAAGCGCAAATGAGGGCTGCCCCCTGAGAAGGACAAAATGAGCCCAAAACCTTCGTAAAATCAATGATTTTGCTATGAAGGAAGATGAGCGCGGCCCCCTCAGAAGGCCAAAATGAGGCCAAAACCGTAGTACAATCAATGGTTCTTGCTTCAAAGACGAGCTGAGGCACCAAACTGCCCCCCCCCCCCCCCCCCTCGGGGGCCAGAATCCTCGTGAGGGTCGTCGTTTTTTGGCCCTCCCAGGCGTCGAAAAAGACCCCCTCTGACGACGCTCGGAACTCCCTCTCCAGGTCCAGGGGGAGGGGGTAGGGGGAGGGGTAAACCCCTCTCCGAAGGGGAAGAAGGGGGGTTGAGGACAGAGAGAGCTCCCTAAACCACTCACGCCCAAAGGGCTGGTGGGATTACTTGGACGCCTCCTACTCCTTCTTCTTACTCTTCGTCTTCTCCTCCTCCTCCTCCTCCTCCTCCTCCTCCTCCTCCTCCTCCTCCTCCTCATGCCCAGATTTATTCATACACAGACTTACTCATACACAGACTTACTCATACTCAGACCTACTCGTACTCAGACCTACTCATACTCAGACATACTCATACTCAGACCTACTCATTTGAGGGAGTTTCTGTGGAACTCACGTCATCCTCACCCCCGGCGCGAAGAGCACGAGCCCAGAGCGGCCTCCGGCACCGTTTCCGGACGGATCCGCTGGATCCGCTGGATCCGGTGACGAATCCCAAACCGGCGCCCTCGCTTGAGACATCCTCACAAAACGGGCCCCGGGGGGGATGCCCAGAGGAGCCCAGAGCGGCCTCCGGCACCGTTTCCGGACGGATCCGCTGGATCCGCTGGATCCGGTGACGAATCCCAAACCGGCGCCCACGCCTGAGACATCCTCACAAAACGGGCCCCGGGGGGGATGCCCAGAGGAGCCCAGAGCGGCCTCCGGCACCGTTTCCGGACGGATCCGCTGGATCCGCTGGATCCGCTGGATCCGCTGGCTCCGGTGACGAATCCCAAACCGGCGCCCTCGCCTGAGACATCCTCACAAAACGGGCCCCGGGGGGGATGCCCAGAGGAGCCCAGAGCGGCCTCCGGCACCGTTTCCGGACGGATCCGCTGGATCCGCTGGATCCGCTGGATCCGGTGACGAATCCCAAACCGGCGCCCTCGCCTGAGACATCCTCACAAAACGGGCCCCGGGGGGGATGCCCAGAGGAGCCCAGAGCGGCCTCCGGCACCGTTTCCGGACGGATCCGCTGGATCCGCTGGAACCGGTGACGAATCCCAAACCGGCGCCCTCGCCTGAGACATCCTCACAAAACGGGCCCCGGGGGGGATGCCCAGAGGAGCCCAGAACGGCCTCCGGCACGTTTCCGGACGGATCCGCTGGATCCGCTGGATCCGGTGACGAATCCCAAACCGGCGCCCTCGCCTGAGACATCCTCACAAAACGGGCCCCGGGGGGGATGCCCAGAGGAGCCCAGAGCGGCCTCCGGCACCGTTTCCGGACGGATCCGCTGGATCCGCTGGATCCGGTGACGAAACCCAAACCGGCGCCCTCGCCTGAGACATCCTCACAAAACGGGCCCCGGGGGGGATGCCCAGAGGAGCCCAGAGCGGCCTCCGGCACCGTTTCCGGACGGACGACCTGACTGCAAAACACGCCTGGATATGCCGACGGGGGCGAAGGAGGAGGAGGAGGAGGAGGAGGAGGAGGAGGAGGAGGAGGAGGAAAGGGAGGGGGAGGGGGCAGGCGAGGGAGCCCCGGCCCTGGGGGAGGGGCCCTGAGGGAGCCCTGATGGGCTTCCGGCACCATGGAGAGGTCCTGTGGGGCGGCCGCCCCTTCTTCTCTCGGTCGTTTCCCTCTCGCCCAGAAGCGCGCGCCCCTTCTTCTATATATACAGAAACTCCCGATCAACCGCAGAACGGCGGATGTTACTCAGACCTACTCATACTCAGACCTACTCATACTCAGACTTACTCATGCTGAGACTCACTCACACCCAGTCTTAATCATACCCAGGCCGTCTCATTGTCTGACTTACTCTACACACAGAGTGTGAGAATGTCTCAGGCTGGGCGCTGGTTTCAGCACCCCTAAGGGGGGCCGCCGAGGGGTATGACACGGTCCCGTTCGCGGCCGTTTCGGGGGGATGTCTCAAGCGGTTTGCTTGTTTTCTGTCCCAACATTTTTCGCTTCCGGAGCAGATGTGGAGGATGTCTCGAGCGAGGCGCTCATTTTCACGCCCCTAAGGGGAGCCGCCGAGGGGTATGACAGGGTCCCGTTCGCGGCCGTTTTGTGGGGATGTCTAAAGCGGTTTGCTTGTTTTCTGTCCCAACAGCCTTCGCTTTCGGAGCAGATTTGGAGGATGTCTGGAGCGAGGCGCTCACTTTCACCCCCCAGGTTGGCCAGATGTTGAGGATGTCTCGCTCGGTTTGCCAATTTGGGTGGCCAGACTCGTGGGCACAGGTTCTCCTCAGGATGCCACAGGATGCTCCAACAGGCTCCAGGCGGCCCCTGGGGACCACAGCAGGTCCCAGGAGGCATCAGGAG
>CAUYUJ010015260.1:693949-746449 GCA_963575745.1 Prorocentrum cordatum
ACATCTGTCACGCAGGTGAAAGGTTGGAATTTCCATCCAACGCATGTCGCACTGGACCCGTTTCTTAGATACTTGGTGATGACATTCCTCTGCTTCGCTTAGATGCACGTATATTTCGTTAGTGGCATTTTTGATCGGGAAGTCAGGGCCCTCCTAGAGCACAAAGATTTCAAGAAACTGCGCAGCGCCGACGACCTCCACGATTACTTCACGAAGTGGACATGACCATCCAAACACCACTCTGCTGCAACAGTCTGAGAAACGGGAGACTTCCAGGCGAGTGCCTCGCAAGAGCTATCTGCGATTCCCGCACTGGCTCTATACATCAGGCAAGCCATTGTCAATACACCATCATAGATAGCAAGCATGCTGGCGTTATGTGACGCCGTGGATGTTATTCTCTGCGCGCCGAGGCGATTGCCATGCACACGCTGCGAGGTTGAGTCAGCAGTGTTGAAACATTTGGAGCGTCACAAGCGTTCCTATGGTGCCAAGTATTTGGTGTATAAGCATCACATGGCTATCCACTTGGCTGATATGTTTAAGAGGCATGGTGCTTTATCATGTTTTGTCCAAGAGCGGAAACACAAACATGTCAAACTATTTGCAAAGGACCACCTGTGCAAGACGAGGCCCGAGAAGGGTGTAATGATCCAGCTCGCGGCTCAGCACATGCACGATCTACAGAACGTCCGCGGGTTGTCACTGGAGTGCGAGTTCGAGTGCGCCACAGCTGCGAGCAAACGTTCGTTGAGTGCTTTGCTGCAGCTGCGGCCAGGCACGCATGCAGCAGTCTTGACCATTAGGCGCGCACCGAACATGGAGGAACAATCAAACGTGGTGACATAGTTTTGATGGGTCGCGATCGTGGCCACGTTGCAGTCCAAGTGTGGTTCCACGTGAAATGCGACGGCGATCCGCCGCAGAGTTTAGTTCAGATTCTGATTGCAAAGCATGTGCATGCGAGCGAACACTTTTCTAGGCATGTCATCGATGATGCCCGCGATCCCGTTCTCATCCCCTTCAGTTCGTTGAAATCTCCAGTGGTTTACAGGAGAATTGGCGATCATATCGCGTGCATTTGGCCCGTTAAATACCGTGCATTATTCTGTTAGCGCATACTCTACAAAAAACAACAACATCGATATGCACAGGAAACAACATGCAATCTCCAAAAAAAACAAAATGCACGTTCCAAACAAACCCTCAAGTATAAGCCAAACAACGAACATGTCACTCCAAAAACTCCAACACGGTAGCTAGTTATAACGAGTTACGAACTAGTTATAACTCCAGCTAGCTATTATTAACCGACGCGTTCCTTTAGGCATGCAGGGGCCGAGCATGGGCAGGGCCAGCCCCATGTGGCAGAAAGCGCAAGCCTCTGGGAGAAGCCGCGCTGTCACGAACCAGGGTGCATCCAGGAAAACATGAGGGAACGACGGCTCCTCCTAGAAACAAGCCGGCCCTGTGCGAAAGACCATGAAGAAACGGAAACAAAAACGGACAGGGCAAAAGGCTGGGTAGCCGGGGTGGGCGAACATGGAAGGAGGAGGTGGGGAGGGGGAGGAGAAACCCAGGTTGTGCCCAGAGATGAGGCAGCCCTCGGCAAATTGTGTATGCAGGGGGCGAGCATGCCAGGGCTCCTCATAGGAACGCGCCGGCCTTTCGCAAAAAACCTTGCAGGGAGCGAGCATGGCCAGGGCCAGCCCCATGTGGGAGCAACGTGAACCCAAGGTTCTTCCTAGAAACCAGCCAGCCCTCCGCAAAGCCGCACGGACTACGAGGAAGAAGTGCGCGCGAAACCACTGTCCCAGAGGGAACAACATCGGGGGGGGCCGTACGTCCTCCTAGAAACAGACCAGCCCTGTGCAAAACAGCACGTAATGGGAACGACAGGCCCACGCGAAACCTGGCACCCGCAAGGAGCAACGTGAACCCGGGGTTCCTCATTCAAAACGAGCCAGTCCTTCGCGAAAACGAACGGAATCCGAGGAAGAACTCTGCGCGGAACCGCCCTTCCAGAGGGAAACACGCCAGGAGGGGGGGGGCCATGGCTCCTACTGAGAACAAACGCGCGGAACTGCAAAAAATCACGTTTATTTGTTATCCAAAGACTGGCGTTATTGAAAAGGGGTCCGCAGGAAAACGCGTGGACCCATCACAAGGTTCCCCCTTTTTTTTGTTTTTTTGTTTTGTTTTCTTGTTTTTTGTTTTTTTTCTTTTTTTTTCTTGTTTTATTTGTTTTTTTTTTTTTTTCTTATTTTTGTTTTTTTCTTCAAAAACATGGCAGTCCTTCGCGAAACCGCACGGATTCCGAGGAGGAAACCTATGCGAGACCACCCTCCCTGAAGGAGCAACGTCGGGGGAGGGGCGCCCTGGCTCGTCCTAGAAACAGCCGGCCAGCCCTTCGCAAAACCTCATGTGATTGGACCCATAGGTCCACGCGAAGGCGGCTTCCACAAAGAGAAAAGTTACCCAACATAACAGAGCGGGGCAGCGGGACAGAACATAACAGAAAAGAGCGGCGGGCAATACCAGAACGGACAGGAGCATCGGGGCAGAACAGAACAGAACACGCATAGCAGAACGGAACAGCAGGTCAAAACAGAACAGAACAAACAACATTGCGGCCCAAAACAGAATAGACGAGCCTGCGGCCAAGACCAGAAAAGAACGGAGCAGAGGAACGGAACAGGACACAACGGAACAGCAGGACAGACCAGAACAAAGCATCGGAGCATAACATAACATAACATCACGAGCATGACAGAACGAAAGAGCGGGGCACGCCAGAATTGAACAAACGATATTGCGGCCCAGAGCAAAACAGACGAGCCTGCAGTCATGACAAGAACAACAAGGGGCAACGTGAACCCAAGGTTCCTCCTAGAAACGAGCCAGCCCTTCGCGATACCGCGCGGCAACCGAGGAAGAACTCTACGCGGAACCGCCCTTCCAGAGGCAGCCACGTCTGGGGGGGCGCCATGGTTCTTTCTGGGAACACGACCCGGCGCAGAACATCACGTAGTTGAGGAGGGGTCCTCGGGGCAGACCAGAACAAAGCATCGGGGCAGAACAGAACAGAACGAGCAGAACAAAACGAAGCAGCGGGGCACGCCAGATCGAAATGGACGATGGTGCGGCCCAGAACAGAACAGACGAGCCTGCAGCCAAGACAAGAGCAGAACGGAGCAACGGGGCAGAACGGAACCGAACGGAGCAGCGGGGCACGACAGACCGGAAAGGAGCAGGGGAGCAGAACGTAATATCACATAACAAGCATAACATAACGGAGCAGCGGGGCGGAACAAAACAGAACAGGCGAGATTGCGGCCCAGAACAGAACAGACGAACCTGCGGCCAAGACCAGAACAGAACGGAACCGCGGGGCAGAACAGAAAAGAGCGGAGCACGAAGACAGAAAAGGAGCAACGGGACATAACAAAATAGAACAGACGAGATTGCGGCCCAGAGCAAAACAGACGAGCCCTGCGGTCAAGACCCGAACGGAACGGAGCAGCGGGGCGGAACACAACAGAACAGAACGAGCAGAACAGAACGGAGCAGCTGGGCAGACCGTGTTGTTGTTGCTGGTGCTGCTGGTGGTGTAAGTAGCCCGCGCGTAGGTGCTTCCCCGTCTTCCGTCGGGTTCCGCAGAAACCTTCCTCCAGCTTCGACGCGACCTTGTCTTTCACAGCAGGGCCCCCGAACAGGGCAGCCCACCGCACGAAGGCAGGGCGGCCGACCGAACGAAGACCCAGCGCTGCTTCCAGAGTCGGCGCGCCCCCATGCCACCACTACCCCCACCCAATACTATACAAACGAGCGCCACGCTCACCAGCCAGGAACCCGGGATGCAATGCCGAAAGCGCGCGCGTGGCTCTTCGCTGATCGATGGCTTCCAAGCTAGCCGGATGAGACCCCCAGGGTTCACAAGAAAATTCCAAGAGAGCTCAAAGGTGGTGCCAAACAGGCCCCAAAGTGCCCCAAGAGGTCCGCCAAAGGACCCCAAAAGCTTCCAGGGGACCCAAAATTAGCTCCGAGCAAAGATGTTGAAAACTCCTCAGTGAGGGGCCGCGCTCGAAGACCCGCCTTGGGTGAGCGATGCTCTCCAAGATCCCCCAAGAAGTAAGGTGTTTTAGTCGCCAAGTTCTCGGTTCCCAGTTCCCGCTTCCTGGTTCCCGGTTCCCGGTTCCCGGTTCCCGGTTCCCGGTTCCTGGTTCCCGGTTCCTGGTTCCCAGTTCCCGGTTCGTTCCCGGGTCCCGGGTCCCGGTTCCCGGTTCCGGGGTTCCCGGTTCCCGGTTTTTGGTTCCCGGTTCCGGGGTTCCCGGTTCTGGGGTTCCCGGTTCACGGTTCCCGGTTCCCGGTTCCCGATTCCCGGTTCCCGGTTCCCGGTTCCCGGTTCCCGGTTCCCGGTTCCTGATTCCCGGTTCCCGGTGGTTTTGGGGTTCCCGGTTCCCGGTTCCCTTCATTATTCCTCCATGCATGGTTCCCGGTTCCCGGTTCCTGGTTCCCGGTTCCTGGTTCCGGGTTCCCGGTTCGTTCCCGGGTCCCGGGTCCCGGGTCCCGGTTCCCGGTTCCGGGGTTCCCGGTTCCCGGTTTTTGGTTCCCGGTTCCGGGGTTCCCGGTTCACGGTTCCCGGTTCCCGGTTCCCGATTTTCGGTTCCCGGTTCCCGGTTCCCGGTTCCCGGTTCACGGTTCCCGGTTCCTGATTCCCGGTTCCCGGTTCTGGGGTTCCCGGTTCCCGGTTCCCTTCACTAGTCCTCCATAGTGGGGCCGGGGGGGGGTCAAATCTCCGGTTTGGGGTCCCTGGGGAGGGTTCTGGGGGGGGGGGAACAACCTCACACGCCTAGAGACCCAAAAGGGGTCGGCGGATTTTGTTGCGAGTGGTTCCCTTCTCGATTACCTTCTGCATCATTGCCTCATTCTTGTCCCCCTTCTTGTCGCGGCATGTCTGCACCTTCGCCGAGCAGGAGGAACAGCTAGTGACCTTCTCCCTTGAACACGCAGAGTGCTTCTGCTGCAGCAACGGCCATCGGCACCCCGAGACACATGATGCCATACCGTGCGACAGGGAACTGATCAGAGCAACCGTGATCAACTGGTTTGGCGACGTGGACAGATTCGACATATTCGTCCGAGAGAAGCTGCTGAGCCATACGGTCAGGCATGCCCGCATTCCGTACCGTTACCTCGTTGCTTGCATCGGGCCACCGATTTTGTGGGACATGGTCGGCAGGGTCGTGTGGCATTTCAGAGCGGGCCAGGGCGCCTTGGCCTGGAGGCTGATGCTCCAGCAGATGTCCTTGGTGTTCTTGTTCAACCCTCTCTTCTTCAATGTGGTCATGAGGTCCTTCTCAATGTGGTGCAAGCCTGGCGTGGCCCGCGCCCGTATGGCCGTCCTGAGCGTTCTGACCATGACATTCGCCCACTTCCTGATGTGGCTGTCATGGAGGGCAGTGATCCATGCTCTCGGCATCTACGGCTACATCATAATTACTATCACCTACAGCTCGGTGATCTTGCTCATCAGGTGCGTGGACACCTAACCAAGACGCACGGCTGACATTTGACGGCCCTCTCTGCGCTTGGCGCCGTCGCTTGTCCCCCCGTTTGGTGGCGGCCACGATTTCCCACCACCCGCGGAGTGCCCTGACCTGCTGCTTAGGCTGGCCCTTTCTGCTCGCACTGCCAAATGCAAGCGCGTGGGCCATGCCCCGCCTCAGAATCTAAGGCTGAGTAGCCCCGCCCTGCCCTTCCAGCGATGACTCGGACTGTTCACCGTCCGCGACGCCCCGAGTATTATTCAATCGATTCGCTCATTCCGACGGCCCATGTTGCATGATCGCTATTGCCTCGCCGTGGGCTCTGGGCCATTAGGGCGCCGCCGAAGATGAGGAAGATGGGGATGGGGAAGGGGAGGGGAGGAGGAGGAGAGGATGAAAAGGAGAGGAGGACGATGAAGATAAGTGATAAGTAGGACGAGGAGGAGAAGGAGGAGGAGGAGGAGGAGAGGAGGAGGAGGAAGGGGAAGGGGCGGAGGAGGAAGCCTCTCGTTGGCATCTTGTGTTGCTCTTGGGTTCAAACAGGGTCGTCGTCAAGATGCTTCTTTGGGAGGCCTCTTGGGGTCTTTTGAGAAGCCGTTCGGGGGCGCCTGGGAGGCATTTTTGAACTTCTGGGGCCTCTTGGGGCCTCTTTTGGGCCTTCTCTTGGGAGCCTCTTGGCGGCATCTTGGTGCCTCTTGGGGGCCTCTTGGGGGCCTCTCGGGGCCTCCTGGTGCCCTCTTGGGGCGGAAGACTCGAGTTTTCGGTTCCCTCTTGGGCCCCTCTTGGGGCCGTCTTGGAGCCATCTTGGGCCGTCTTGGGCGCCTCTTGGGCCGTCTCGGGGCCCTCTTGGGCCCTCTTGGGGCCATCGGATGGCTGAAAATGCGACAAGGCCAAAATCCTTCCAAAACCATCGTGCAATTGATGATTTAGGCCTCTCGGGCCCTTTTGTGAGGCCTCTTGGAGGCCACTTGGAGGCCTCGTGGGCCGTCTTGGGGTCATCATCCGCGTCCTGGAGCGCTCTTTGGGCGTCTTCGGGACCTCTTGGGTCAGGAGTGGCTAGACACTGTCGTGGTGCATTCCTAGGATAAGGTAATATGCTGCCCAATGGCAAAGGTCAAAGGTAAGATGTGGCCCAATGGTAAAAACGTAAAGTTATATGTCGTGGTTTAAAGTTTTACCCTCTGTTAGAAGCCGTGGTTTTTGGGATGTTCTCCCCCAACTTACAGTGGTCAATGCATGATATGCTTGCCGTCAATGAAACAGAACTCCACAAATCACGGCCACAGGGATACGATGAATCGGTGCATTACATCGAATGGTTTACAAACTCGGCCCCTGGACCGATTGCGCCCCTCCCCCCAGTCTGGCATCTCTGATCCTAGTGTCCCGGGGGTTTCCCGGGGGTGTCCCGGGGTAATTGTCCTGGGACCCCCAGGGGCGGCCCCGCGCGCGCGAACTAGAATATTGTTAATCAGTTACCGGAGATCTTAGCACGACCTTGGCCCGTTGGGCCGGCGAATTATCGCCCTGACATGCAATTATCGCACCCCCTTTCTGCGAACTATTTCGCTTCCCGCCCCCAGAAGTGATATCCCGCTGGTGGGCCCATCAGTGCGGGATCCCACCGATACACACATACATACATACATACATACATACATACATACATGCATGCATACATACATACATACATACATACATACATACATACATACATACATGCATGCATGCATGCATGCATGCATGCATGCATGAATACATATATACATACATACATACATACATGCATGCATGCATGCATGCATACATACATACATACATACATACATACATACATACATACATACATACACACATACAAACATACATACATACACACATACATACATACATACATACACACACACAAGACTGCAGTGGCGCTTCGCGCCATGCACCTTGGTCCTTGAAGTTTGGTATGCAGGCGGAATAGCAGGAAGGTGAAGCCGACAATTTAGCGATACTTCCTGGTTGCCTTGTCTGGCATCGCCTCTATAATGCTGTAATTCGTTATCCTTCCTCCATGCTTCTTTTTCTTTATTTTCGCCGTACCCTTCGCATGCTCCCCATCCTCCTCAGCTCATTTTTGCGGAGGCTCCTCCTTGGAGAGCCTCACAAAAGTTGTTTCAGGCTTTTTTCTGGTTTTTTAGTTACATTTTTTTCTTTTTTTTTTTTCTCTTTTTTTTGATGGTTTTTTTCTGTGTTCTTATCTTTTTTTTTTTTTTATTTGCTTTTTTTTTTCTTTTTTTTTTTACGTAATTCTTTTGTTTTTTTGATTTTATTCTCATTTTTCATGTTATTTTTTTTGTATTTTTTTTTTTTTCCTTCAGCAACGGTAGAGCCACTCTGTTTCTTTTTCGCATTCTTTTTTGTTTTTCAGGCTTTCTGGGCGTATTATGGGAGCCTCCAGGGGCTTCCTCGGGCCACCCTGCCTCCAACCGCGGTCTCCCTGAACGACCGAATCACGATTAGGAATTATTCGGAGGGTGTCTTTGCAAGATGGACCCAAATAGATATTAACCTGGGTTTAGAACGTTCTGGGGTTATTGACCAGGGTTCATAATATCTGGCCCGGAACATTATGAACCTGGGTTTCAATGTTCTGGGAATATTGATTGGGGTTCATCATGCTCCCCCCGGAACATGATACACCCTGGTTTATGATGCTCAGGGGATATCGACACCAAACACATATTACCTGCGACATACCCAACAGTTTCTATACATGTGGTGGTTACATTCGGGACCACTCAATGCCGACGGGCATGCTGAAAAAACCCGCAGTGCGGAAGAAGAGCACCCATCAGTGAACTCAGAAGAGCGCAGCAATAAGAGCAGCGGCAACGCGTAAGACGTACCTCTGCTGGGCCTTCCAGGAGCCCAAGAAAGTGGCGACAGTTGCGCAGATCGCAGCCCCCCAGGGCGCCGCGAGGTCTCGAGGTGGTTCGTGTGGGACGTACCTCCGCTGGGCCTCCCAGGAGCCCCCGAAAGTGGCAACAGTTGCGCAGATCGCAGCCCCCCCAGGGCACCGCGAGGTCTCGAGGTGGTCCGCGTGGGACGTTGTTCCGCTGGGCCTCCCAGGAGCCCACGAAAGTGGCGACAGTTGCGCAGATCGCAGCCCCCCAGGGCACCGCGAGGTCTCTAGGTGGTCCGCGTGGGACGTCCCTCCGCTGGGCCTCCCAGGAGCCCACGAAAGTGGCGACAGTTGCGCAGATCGCAGCCCCCCAGGGCGCCGCGAGGTCTCGAGGTGGTCCGCGTGGGACGTACCTCCGCTGGGCCTCCCAGGATCCCACGAAAGCGGCGACAGTTGCGCAGATCGCAGCCCCCCAAGGCGTCGCGAGTTCTCGATCTCGTCCGCGTGGGACGTACCTCCGCTGGGCCTCCCAGGAGCCCACGAAAGTGGCGACAGTTGCGCAGATCACAGCCCCCCAGGGCGCCGCGAGGTCTCGAGGTGGGAGCCTGCGTAAGTGGCGACAGATGCAAACATCGCAGCCCCCCCCAGGGCGCCGCGAGGTCTCGAGGTGGTCCACGTGGGACGTCCTTCCGCTGGGCCTCCCAGGAGCCCACGAAAGTGGCGACAGTTGCGCAGATCGCAGCCCCCCAGGGCACCGCGAGGTCTCGAGGTGGTCCGCGTGGGACGTCCCTCCGCTGGGCCTCCCAGGAGCCCACGAAAGTGGCGATAGTCGCGCAGATCGCAGCCCCCCAGGGCGCCACGAGGTCTCGAGGTGGTCCGCGTGGGACATACTTCTGCTGGGCCTCCCAGGAGCCCACGAAAGTGGCGACAGTTGCAAACATCGCAGCCCGCCAAGGGCACCGCGAGGTCTCTAGGTGGTCCGCGTGGGACGTACCTCCGCTGGGCCTCCCAGGAGCCCACGAAAGTGGCAACAGTTGCGCAGATCGCAGCCCCCCCCCCTCCCCCCAGGGCGCCGCGAGGTCTCGAGGTGATCCGTGTGGGTCGTACCTCCACTGGGCCTCCCAGGAGCCCCCGAAAGTGGCGACAGTTGCGCAGATCGCAGCCCCCCCCCCTCTCCCCCCAGGGCGCCGCGAGGTCTCGAGGTGGTCCGCGTGGGACGTCCCTCCGCTGGGCCTCCCAGGAGCCCGCGAAAGTGGCGACAGTTGCGCAGATTGCAGCCCCCCCGGGCGCCGCGAGTTCTCGATATGGTCCGCGTGGGACGTACTTCTGCTGGGCATCCCAGTAGCCCGCGAAAGTGGCAACAGTTGCGCAGATCGCAGCCCCCCAGGGCACCGCGAGGTCTCGAGGTGGTCCGTGTGGGACGCACCTCCGCTGGGCCTCCCAGGAGCCCACGAAAGTGGCGACAGTTGCGCAGATCGCAGGCCCCCAGGGCGCCGCGAGGTCTCTAGGTGGTCCGCGTGGGACGTACCTCCGCTGGGCCTCCCAGGAGCCCACGAAAGTAGCGACAGTTTCGCAGATCGTAGCCCAACGGCACGAGAGAAGAGGAGAGGGGAACACAGGAGACAGGAGACGAGGAGAGGAGGAGGGGGGAGGAGAAGAATGAGGCTGGGGCGATCACACTGCTCTATTCAAAACGAGTGCCCAACCATAGGAGGGTTGGGAATTCACCTGGGTGTATAATGTTCTGGGACTATTGACTGCAGAATCTCCCGGGAAGAATGAACTCGGTATTCGTCATTCCGGAATGATAGTAATTATGAGTTTCCCCCCAACCTTCGGGTTCCTCACCAGGTTCTTCGTGTCGGAATATTGACCCCGGTTCATTATCTCCCGGAGATAATGAAGCTGGATTCATAATGTTCCCGGAATATAAACCCAGGGTTAAGAATTCTGGAATGATAATGATTGAGCCTGGGGGGCGCCGTTGGGGGGTACGTTCTGGCCTGAAATAAACTTTGGTTCGTAATGTTGGAATAATAAACTTAGGTCGATTATTCCTGAAAGATAATGATGCGGCCGATGGGGGGGCTGAGCCCGATCCATTCACAGGACAATAATCCATAAGGTATCATCTGCAGATGCTGAACCTAGATTTTCATTCCTAGCTAATGAACCACGGTCGACGAGGATTTCGCACCTACCCCCGTGTCTTTGGGCCATCTTGAGCCGCCATAGGGGAACTCTGAGGGCCATCTTGGACCCGTGTTGTGCAGTTTCGGGGCTCTCTTGGACTGCCTGGAAGCGCTTTCGGATGGTTGTGGGGCGATTTTGGAGCCTCCCAGGCGGCTTCTGACGCCCAGAAGACCGCCGTCTTGGAGCGTCGGGAAGCCGAAAAGAGGAGAACCCCAGAATTCACCAAAAACCAACAGAAAATCAATGATTTGTGCCTCGGGGGGCCTTCTTGGGAGTGCTCTTGGAAGCCTCTTTGGGGCCGTCCTGGAGGCCTCTTGGGCCATCTTGAGGTCACGTCGGTCACTCTTGGAGCGCTTTTGTGCTGTCGTGGGGGCCTCTGAGACGTTTCCGATGACCCCCCTGATCGCCCTAGGTGTGCTGGGAAGGCTTGGCAAAACGCCCTGCGAGGCCCGGTGGCCTCTTCGAGGCCCGTCCGGAGGGTCCCAAAGCCCCAGATCCCTGGAGTCTGGTTTTTGAGGGGGGGACTCCCCCCGCCTGGGCTTATAACAGTACAGGTATATATATATATATATATACACACACACAAGACTGCAGTGGCGCTTCGCGCCATGCACCTTGGTCCTTGAAATTTGGTATGCAGGCGGAATTGTAGGAAGGTCAAGCCGACAATTTAGCGATAACTCCTGGTTGCCTTTTCTGGCATCGCCGCTAGAATGATGTTATTCGTTATCCTTCCTCCATGCTTCTTTTTCTTTATTTTCGCCATACCCTGGGCATTCTCCCCACTCTCAGCTCTTTCTTGCGGAGGCTCCTCCTTGGAGAGCCTCTAGGGGCCTCACAAAAGTTGTTTCAGGCTTTCTTAAGGCCTTCTGGAGACCTCCTGGGCGTATTCTGGGGGACTCC
Organism: Prorocentrum cordatum; assembly: GCA_963575745.1. Lineage (NCBI taxonomy): Eukaryota > Dinophyceae > Prorocentrales > Prorocentraceae > Prorocentrum > Prorocentrum cordatum. The sequence continues at coordinate 705,488 of CAUYUJ010015260.1, forward strand.
GGGGGCTTCCTCGGGCCACCCTGCCTCCAACCGCGGTCTCCCTGAACGAACGGGTCACGATGTGGAATGCTTCGGAGGGTGTCTTTGGGTCATCTTGGGCCGCCATGGGGCTCTCTGAGGGCCATCTTGGACCCGTGTTGTGCCGTTTCGGGGCTCTCTTGGACTGCCTGGAAGCGCTTGGAGCCTCCCAGGCGGCTTCTGACGCCCAGAAGACCGCCGTCTTAGAGCGTCGGGAAGAACCCTAAAATTCACCAACAACCAACAGAAAATTAATGATGTTTGCCTCGGGGGGCCTTCTTGGGAGTGCTCTTGGAGGTCGCTTTGGGGCCGTCCTGGAGGCCTCTTGGGCCATCTTGAGGTCACGTTGGTCACTCTTGGAGCGCTTTTGTGCTGTCGTGGGGGTCTCTGGGACGTCTCCGATGACCCCCCTGATCGCCCTAGGTGTGCTGGGAAGGCTTGGCAAAACGCCATGTGAGGCCCGGTGGCCGCTTCGAGGCCCGTCCAGAAGGTCCCAAAGCCCCAGATCCCGGGAGTCCGGTTTTGTGTGTGTGTGGGGGGGACGGGTTTCCCCCCCGCCCGGGCTTATAAAATTATCCCGGCAAAGCAACCTAACAGCGATGTGTATAAGCATATCTGGAAGCATTCCCCTTAAGATTCAGGTGAGAGTCCAGCTGTAGAATTCTGCTGTTCTCGCAGGCGCAGTCGCATTCGCAATGACAGTCGCAGTGGCAACGGCCTTAGGATCCAATGGAAACCTAAGGATTCCTAGGGATTCCTAAGGCATTCTTAGGCATCCTTAGGAATCCTCAGCCTCAGCCTGATCAGCCACAGCCTCAGCCTCAGCCTGCCTCAGCTTCAGCCTCAACCTGTCTCAGCTTCAGCCTGCCTCAGCCTCCTGAGCCTGCCTCGGCCTCAGCCTCAGCCTGTCTCAGCCTCAGCCTGCCTCAGCCTCAGCCTCAGCCTGTCTCAGCCTCAGCCTGCCTCAGCCTCAGCCTCAGCCACAGCCTCAGCTTCAGCCTCAGCCTTAGCCTGCCTCGGCTTGCCTCAGCCTCAGCCTCAGCCTGCCTCGGCCTCAGCCTCAGCCTCAGCCTGCCTCAGCCTCAGCGTCAGCCTCTCAGCCTCAGCCTGCCTCGGCCTCAGCCTCAGCCTCAGCCTGCCTCAGCCCCAGCCTCAGCCTGCCTCAGCCTCAGCCTGCATCAGCCTCAGCCTTAGCCTGCCTCAGCCGCAGCCTGCATCAGCCTCAGCCACAGCCTCAACCTCAGCCTCAGCCTGCCTCAGCTTCAGCCTCAGCTTCAGCCTCAGGCTCAGCTTGCCTCGGCTTGCCTCAGCCTCAGCCTCAGCCTCAGCCTGCCTCAGCCTCCGCCTCAGCCTGCCTCAGCCTCAGCGCCAGCCTCTCAGCCTCAGCCTGCATCAGCCTCAGCCTCAGCCTCAGCCTGCCTCAGCCTCAGCCTGCATCAGCCTCAGCCTCAGCCTCAGCCTGCCTCAGCATCAGCCTGCCTCAGCCTCAGCCTCAGCCTGCCTCAGCCTCCGCCTCAGCCTGCTTCAGCCTCAGCCTCAGTCTGCCTTCAGCCTCGGCCTCAGCCTCAGCCTGCCTCAGCTTCAGCCTGCATCAGCCTCAGCTTCAGCATCAGCCTGCCTCAGCCTCAGCATCAGCCTGCCTCAGCCTCAGCCTCAGCCTGCTTCAGCCTCAGCCTCAGTCTGCCTTCAGCCTCGGCCTCAGCCTCAGCCTGGTATCGGCTTGCCACGGCCTCAGGTCGTGCCTAGCCTCGGCCTCGAGCCTCAGCCTCTCGCTGCCCTCAGCCTCATGCCTCAAATGCTCGGCCGCAGCTTCGACCTCAGCCTCAGACACAGCTCGCTGCCTTTGCCTCAGCCTCAGCCTGCCTCGAGCCTCAGCCTCAGCCTGCACCAGCCTCAGCCTGCCTCAGCCTCAGCCTGCATCAGCCTCAGCCTCAGCCTGCCTCAGCCTCAGCCTGCCTCAGCCTCAGCCTCAGCCTCAGCCTGCCTCGGCTGCCTCAGCCTCAGCCTCAGCCTCAGCCTGCCTCGGCCTCAGCCTGCCTCGGCCTCAGCCTGCATCAGCTCGGGCATTCAAAATATGGCACAGGACTGGTGTTCTGGGAACACGAAGATCACGAAGTGGCCCACAGTTAGCTCCGGGCAATCAAAATATGGTGCAGGAATTTTGTTCCGGGAACACGAAGAACACGAAGTGGCCTACAGTTGGCTCCGGGCATTCAAAATGTGGCCTGGGAATTGTGTTCTGGGAACACGAAGAACACGAAGTGGCCTACAGTTGGCTCCAGGCATTCAAAATGTGGCCTGGGAATGGTGTTCTGGGAAGAAGAACACGAAGTGGCCTACAGCTGGCTCCGGGCAATCAAAATGTGGCCTGGGAATGGTGTTCTGGGAAGACGCAGAACACGAAGTGGCCTACAGCTGGCTCCGGGTATTCAAAGTGTGGCCTGAGAATGGTGTTCTGGGAAGACGAAGAACACGAAATGGCCTACAGTTGGCTACGGGCATATTCCTAAGGATCCCTAAGAATCCCTAAGGATTCCAAGGATTCCTGGAGCTGCCGGATTTGTCCGGATCCCGCCCAGACCCCCCTGGGGCGTCAAGATGCTCTCTTTTGATCCCACTAGAAACCTATCAGCAAAAGCTGCTAGGTAAAAATAGGAAGTGGAATATATGTAAAGAGGAGGATCGGAGAAGAGGGCGAAGACGAGGAGGAACAATTGTGTGAAGTTTATCCTCGACCTCTGGCGGGCGCCTCTTTTCGTTGGCTGGCATGGTCCGTGGCTCCGATTTAAGATGCGCCGACCGCAGAGGCCGCCCTACCAGCGTTCGCGCCGAGGTCACGAGCGCGGCACGCCTAGTGCTCCCCAGCTCCACCCAGGATTGAGGTCGGGGCGCCAGCTGACGTATGCAGTCAGCCTGTGCGTGCCAGGTGCTGCGAATGAGTAGCTGAGGCGTAGGCGTTTTGAAGAGCAGGAGCGGGTGGGTGGGTGGGCGGTTCGCATCATCTGGGGCCTTGGGCATCCCTATTCTTAGCCGAGGCTGTCGCGCTTGAGAAGGGATTCGCGGCGATGATTTGTGAGGCCTCGTGCAATGTTTCACACATCCATTGTAGCATTGATTCCCAACCGTCTATGCCTGCGCTGCATCTCTTCGTGAACAGGCGTGCCTACTGCCACCGTTTTGACCTGAGATCGAGTCGCTGCAGAGAGGGGCAGTGAGGCAATTGAGTTCGATGCTCGCGACCTCAGGCTTGATTCTCGATCGAGGGAGGTGGCCGGGCTTCGCCATGTGCAAGCAGGGCACACATGGCTCCAGTTCTGGCTGCTCTCGCCGCCCCGGGGATCCGTCAAGTCCTTAAATGTCAGAACCCATGTTTCTTTCTCAACCATCCTGTGGTGTTGGGTCCTGGTTTTGAAGAAACAGTGCCCCGCGTTCCTTCGTGCAACGCTTACTGGTACCGACTGCGGAGTCGGCTGGAACCAAAGAGCGCGCGTGGCGCGCGGTTCTAGTCCCGATAGCATTCCAAGAAAGGACGATGTTTCAAGCCAGACTAGTACTGTCATCAGATTCGTCAAGCCGCGTTCCGAATCAGTACCAAATGTTTCAACGATGGGCATATTGAAGGTAAGACCTTGGGGTAGGGTAGAGGCGAATCAACTAATAGGAAGAGAGGGGGGGGAGATAATTAAAAGAGCCAGAGGAGAACGAGTGCGTTGTGGGCCCTGTACGGTGGTTCCAGACTGGAAGCTCGGCGCGTGTCGCTCGGCGCCGAGACGTTGCGCATCGACTTCAATGTGTCTCCATATTTGCAGTTTCGGTTTTGCGTGCACCGTGCCCTGAATGCTCGAACAATGTCGCCGAGCCCCAGCACTTGGCACTTGCCGGCGCGACTCGTGCGCGCGGCGGAAGGCAAAGAGTCACCGTTGCAAAGTAAGGTGTTTTAGTCGCCAAGTTCCCTGTGCGAAAGGCCATGAAGGGGTGGTCGGGTAGCCGGGAGGGGCGAACATGGAAGGAGGAGGAGGAGGAGGAGGAGGAGGAGGAGGAGGAGGAGTGGGGAGGGGGAGGGGAAACCCAGGTTGTGCCTAGAAACGAGCCTAGAAACGAGGCAACCCTGGGCAAATTGTGTATGCAGGGGGCGAGCAAACCAGGGTCCCTCCTAGAAACACGCCAGCCCTTCGCAAAAACCCGTGCAGGAGCAGAGCATGGCCAGGGCCAGCCCCATGTGGGAGACAACGCAAACCCCTGGGAGAAGCCGCACTGTCGCGAACCAGGGGGGCATCCAACAAAACATGAGGGAACGACGGTTCCTCCTAGAAACAAACCAGCCCTGTGCGAAAGAGCATGAAGAAACGTAAACAAAAAACGGACAGGGCAAAAGGCTGGGTAGCCGGGATGGGCGAACATGGAAGGAGGAGGAGAGGGGAGGGGGAGGGGAAGCCGAGGTTGTGCCTAGAATCGAGCCAGCTCTGGGCAAATTGTGAATGCATGGGGGCAGTGCGTACCAGGGTTCCTCCTAGAAACCTGCCAGCCCTTCGCAATGCTCCGCCTAAAGGATCGGCGTGGTTAATAAGTGTTACAGTGAGTTATAACCATGTTATAACTGTATCATAAGTCTGTTATAAGTAAGCATAACTTGTTATAGCTAGGCTATGAATTTACTAATTTCGCTAATTTGGTCTCTCTAGTTAAGTATAGTTACGCGGAGTTAGAAACGCTAGCGACATTGCTCATTTTTAACATATGTTGGAACACAACGATGACGTGTAGGCTGGTTTCCCTGGTGATTAGGTTTTTTTTTCCAATGTTGTTATTCGTTTTTTGGCATGGCGGTGCTAGAGTGTTGCCTGACTCCCCCCCATGAGAGTGCGATCGGTGCAATGCATTCGTGAATTTCGAAGGGTGCATATTGGAAGATGGCAATGTTCATTTGCATATATATATATATATATATATATATATAAATGCGTGCGCCGTATAGGCTTTTGGCTCAACAGAGGTGGTTTCCGCGCGAGGCGTCATGACCTCCAAGCGTGAACTGAACATATATAATGTTATTGGGGAGATGCATGCAATCAAGGCTGCGTATGAGCAGCCAGACGCCCCCGTTGTTTCTTTGTTCGAAGAGGTATGCGGCATAGCGCAGCGGCCTGGCATCGATTGCATCAGGATTGGGGAGGATTCATAGCAAACGCATGTTCGTGTGCATGGAAAACAGGTATGGGGATGGGGTTGTCCCGAGCGATGTGCTAGATCTTATCGTAAAAATATTCAGGAACGGTTTCAAGAACTCGCCCCTTCAAAATCCAGTGCGCATGGAATTGCAAACAGGCTCGGCGGAATATGAGAAGGCCAAAGCGTTCAACGATAAGATAAGGAAAGATTCTGCTGGCCAAATGCCTTTATATGAATGCGAAGCTGAATTCGCAAGCTACACGCGTGGACATACGAGCATGAGGTTGCGCTGTTTATATGCAGAAGTTCCCGCGCCGCAGAAATATCCAGAGCGATTCGACAGGATTTCACAAGATGGGTTTCTTTCAATGAAGAGGTTGAGGGAAGCACAGCCCGACTGCGCAAAGGCTTGCGATGGGGGCACTGAATGGAAGGTCTTCCGGTATGAATTTGTCAAAGCGTTCCCTTCGATTTCAAACCTTGCCCAGGAAGCAGGCAATGCGGGGCGGCAGATCACATGTTGCGGGCCCCGATTGAGCCTGAAGTTCAAGATCGCATCCATTGCGAACCGTTTGGCTAACCAAGGAGGCGAGATCGATTGGCCGAGGGTCATTCAGGAGGCGACTCGCGCGGGTTCCCTCTTCCCTGGGGAAGCCGACGGATCGGTAACGTATGTGAAAGAGATGTTGGGTGGTTTGGGCGAGCCAATTTTCTTCGGCGAATTGCTGGGCTTCTCACGACAATGAACTGCCCAGTGCGTGGTCACAGGCGCCGTGGCGAAGAGCCTCGCCGAAGTGAAGATCAAAAACGAGGGGGCTGCGGTGACTTTCAAACTCGCATGCATGAAAGCCACGGCGGCCGCGAGTGGCAAGTGCGCCAGGGGCGGCCATCAGGTGCTCTTAAGGCCAGGTGACGTGTCCGCGCTGTCTGGTGACAAGAAGGCTACAATTGTTCTGCATGCGGATGAGTTCTTGCAGAAGGTGCGAGAGATCGCAAAACAAACCAAGGCGTTACGCCAGACGCGCTCGCATACGGCACCTTTGTAGGGTTGACTGATGTTCGCGCCGTGCACTTCGTATTCAACAAGACAGATGAACGATTGGGCAGCGCCAAAACGTTGCCAGCTATTCGCGCCAGCTTCTGTACTGCGTTGGCAACGCATGTGGGCAAACCAGTGGAACGCCCATGGGGGGTCAAGGCCGCCCCTGCAGAAGCGCCCAAAACGGCTGCAAGCTCGGGTGTGAAGGAGAATACTGCGACAGGCGCATGGTCCAACCGGGCAGATAAGTTGTCGGAGAGAGGCTTCGCGTCGAAAGCAAAGCTCTGCTTGGCGAAGGGTGACGACAGGGACAGCGCGTTCGAGTTCGTTGGGGTCGATGCGAAGGGTGTGAAGTTGATGATCGGGAGTAAGACAGTGGTTGAGAGCATTGAGGAGATGCTAAATGGGAAGTACGTCTTGGGCACGACTAAGAACAGGGCAACGTGCGATCTCATCGCAACCCGACCTTCAATTGTTTTGACGACGCCTCTCTCTATATATATATACACCCGTCCTCTCTTTCATCTGTCTATCCATCTCTATGCATATATCATTCTCCCCATCCCTCTCTCGTTCCCCCGCTCGCTCTCTGTCTATGTGTCCCCCGCTCTATGTACTTTTAACAATCCATTCGCCCATCCAGTGCTATGCCTCTCGCATGCCCCCCCCCCCATCCTTCCCAGGAAATCAGCGAAAAGTTTGCTGACCACGGCCCCATGATGAGCGCCGGCTGGCAGTGGTCAATTGAGGGGGCGAAAATCAGAATCGCCTTGGACGACATGTACGCCCAGCATTCAGATTGCTTGAAGGGCATCACTGGCGTAACATCGCTGTTAAGTATCGGTCTATCACTACCGCGCGTGCATTCAAAGCAGGAGCGATAGTGCTTGTCCCACTCACTGCGAGCATCTTCATGAAGAAATCCAACGAAGACTCACCAAGCGGGAGCGTGTTTGTGAAGTCGTACAAGGACCTCAAAGGCACCATTTTCAACATCGTGTTGCTCCCCACTGGTGGCATGAAGATGCCCAAGGTGCAGGCGAATGCGGGTGTAGGGGGGCTGGCAAAGGCCCCTGGCTCCTTAGTCATTCCATTTTGGTTCGTGCAGGAGTCGACCCCCGAACTCAATGCAAACGCGAAGGTCGCGACCGTGAAGTCCGATGTGATGCCGTCTGTGTCTGCGCAGGTGCTGACCAACAAAAGCGACGTCGCGAAGGGAGACGCGCTGATCGCACCCCGTGCATCGCTTATGCCAAAGCGCAAGGCTGAGGATGCGCCTGCGCCCGCAGTGAAGAAGTCTAGGAAGTGACGATGTATGTGCACATCTATGCAGTACTTGCAAACGCGTGTTCGATTGCAATATGGCCATGTGCAAGACGTCGCTCCACCCTCCCATGTCGGCAAACGCAGTGCCATGAGTTATCGCTCACAGACCGCATGGACGCCGGCAATCGTTGCCTTGTCCGTGGGTGTTTCCACTCGAGTTTTGGTTTGCAATCATGCCCGTGACTGTGCAAATGCGCGCTGTCATCGAGGGGGGTGCATTGAAAGACCCATGGGCCTCAGACAGATTATCCAAATCCAAGCGGCTGGTTCGCTATTCTTGGAGCTGTCGAAGAGCGATCGCAAGCTTCAGAACTTCATCGGAGCCCCGAACCCCACAAAGTCAAACGCTCCCCTAGCGCACAACGCTTTCTTTGGTGATCTGATGAAGATGAGGGGCGCCGCATGCGACGATGCGATCTGGCAACGCATGAAAGAGACCGGCCCGTTGCTTCAGGACGATGCCGATAAGGCCTCGACCGTCAAGATCAATCGGGGTATACTCGATGCATCTCTGATGCCAGAGACCGTGACTGCATCGTTCCCAGCGGTGGAGTGCACGCACGGCGGCCAGCACTTGAAGCACGATGCTATCACGTTGACGTTTCTGTTCGAGTTAAAGGCGTGCAAGAAGGTCTCGATCGAGTGTGTGCCTGCTGCTATGGAGTACGTGCGCGTTGCAGCGGTGGCTGCAGCGATCGACACGCATGGCCGAGAGAAGCGAGCCAGGTCCACGTCTGGAGTCACTGGCGTATTTTGCGACAAGCGTCGCAAGACATCGTTCATGACGATACGTGGTACAAAGGCATGCCGCAACGGGTGCAATCTAAAGTCGATGATTGGGAACCAGTATACATCGCTCAAGCTGCACAAAGTCTTCGGGACAACATCACACCTGCCACCGAGGGGAACGATATGTTTGACGATGATGATGGCGACGGTTCGCCTGCTGACCAACCTGGCGAAGATTCGCCTACGCGCGGCGCCGATCCAGAGAACGCGGCCGAGTGATCGCGACTTGCACGCGCTCGCTCGCTCACCCTCTGACTCCCCTCTCATCCCCATCCCTCTCCCTGTTCCATATCGCTCCTCGAGCATCAGTCCGAACTATCAGATTCTGGGGTGCCAGAATCGTGCACCATCACATCTGGGTCAGAAGCGCCAGTGACCTTGCTCGCGACAACGCTCACGATGCTGTCGTTCTCACTCTTGTCACTGCGGGCGCCGATGCCCTTGTCACTGTCCTTGCCACAGTCGTAGGCGCCGCCCTTGCCACCGTCGTAGTCGCTGCCTCCACCGTCGTAGTAGCCCGTGTCGCTGCCCGCGGGCGTGTCACCGTCGTGGGTGATGCAGCTCTTGCCGCCGTCGTAGTAGCCATTGCCGCCGTCGTGGTAGCCCTTGCCGCCGTCGTGGTAGCCCTTGTCGCCGTCGTGGCAGCCCGTGCCGCCGTCGTATCCGCTGCCCTTGTCACCGTCATAGTTGCCGCCCTGCACGCAATTCTTCTTGTTCCACTCGATGTACTTCGTCTGCTGCCGTCGTAGCCATTTCTGATCGCTGCCCTTGCCGCCGTCGTAGTAGCCCTTGCTGTCGTAGTAGCCATTGCTGCCCTTGCCGCTGTCGTGCTTGCCGCTGTCGTAGTAGCCATTGCTGCCCTTGCCATAGTCGTAGTAGCCATCGCTGCCCTTGCCACCGTCGTAGTAGCCCTTGCCGCTGTGGTAGTAGCCGTCGTCGCTGCCCTTGCCACCGTCGTAGTAGCCAATGTCGCTGCCCTTGCCGCCGTCGTGGTAGTAGTCATCGCCCTTGTGGCCGCTGCCCTTGCCACCGCTGTGGTAGTAGTCATCGCCCTTGTGGCCGCTGCTGTCGCCGCTGCCCTCGCGGTCGTCGTCGCCGCCCTTGTGGCCGCTGCTGTCGCCGCTGCCCTTGTGCATCTCCAGCTTCAGCCTCTTCATCTCGCGCTCTGCGTCGTCTGCGCGTTGGCACTGGCGCTTCAACTCCTTATGGGGGGTATGTGCTATGAACCCTATCCATCCACCCCTTCTCATCCCCTCCGTTCCCCTTTCTCATTCCAAGCTCCTCGTTCAGCTCGGCGAACGCCGCCGAAATCGCTGACCTCGCGATGCATCGAGGATCCCCTCGTCGAATGCGGTGCCATCGCCGCGGCTCGCGAGATGGTCCTCGAGGGGCCTTGTCAATTGGGGCCCATGGCACGCGGATGCCCCCCGATGGGCCCTGGGAGGGCCGCGGGGGGGCGTGGCCCTGCATGGGGCCTCGGAATTGAGCACGCACGGCGGTGAACCCCTCCGTCGTCGCCGTCGTCGTCGTCGTCGGCGGCGTCCGTCGTCGGCGTCCGTCGCCCGTCGCCCGTCGTCTGTCGTCGGCCGCCCATAGTGTTTCACTTCTGCATTAGGGGGTGCATGCAGCTAGTATAGCAACACGCATGCGTTGCCGTGCACCGCATGGGGTTGCATGGCGCAGAAAAAAGGACAGTGCACGCATGTTGCATACGATTGCATCGACCATCCTCAGCAGCCCCACCTCCATATCCTCATCCGTTGCCATTTTTCAGGCCCAAGCGTTTGGGCCTTCGCGTCAGCGCGGTGCTGCGCCACGCGCAGCCCCACCAGCGCAACCAGCAGCGCACCGCGCGCAGCAGCACCCGCGCAACCAGCAGCGCAGCAGCACCAGCGCCATGGGCGATGCTGCGGTGGCGCTCCTCCTGGGCGCGGCGGAGGACCTCAGCCGCCGCCGCCGCGGCGGCAGTGCTGCCGAGCCGCAGCTGGCGCTGCGGCCGCCAGCGCCGCCGCCGCCGCTGCGGCCGAAGCCGAAGATCGGGCCGCGGCAGCCTGCGGTCCCGCCTGAGGCGAAGCACTACGGGCCGCGGCCGCCGCCGACCGCCCCGCCGCCGAAGCACGTGATGCAGTGCACGGCGGACCAGCTGCTCGACCTGTTCGACATGGCGCCCGCGATGAGCCCGAGCATGAACCAGATGCACGGCCTGCAGCACTTCGTTCAAGACCGGGACGATTACGGCGACATGGGCTACTACGACGGTGGCAAGGGCAGCGCGCACGACGGTGGCAAGGGCAGCGGCTACGACAGTGGCAAGGGCAGCGATATGGGCTACTACAGTGGTGGCAAGGACAGCGCCTACGACGGCGGCAGGGGCAGCGGCGCGGGCTACTACGATGGTGGCAAGGGCAGCGCCTATGACGGTGGCAAGGGCACCAGTGGCAAGGGCAGCGATATGGGCTACTACAGCGGCGGCAAGGACAGCGCCTACGACGGTGGCAGGGGCCGCGACTACGATGGTGAGGAGCCACGGCCGAAGAAGCGCCCATGCAAGCGCTATGGCTACTACGAGCGCGAGGGCGACGACCACTACTACCACAGCGGTGGCAAAGGCGATGACTACTACCGCAGCGGTGGCAAGCGCGATGACTACTACCACAGCGGTGGCAAGCACGGTGGCAAGCACGACAGCAGCAGCTACTGCGACGAGCGTGGCCGCTACTACGAGAGCGGCCAGAACGACGTCGGCTACCACGACAGCGGCCACGACGGCGACAAGGGCAGCGACCACCAGGGATACTACGACGGTGGCAAGGGCAGCGGCCACAAGGGCTATTACGACGGTGGCAAGGGCAGCGGCCGCAAGGGCGGCGACGACGACTACTACGTCCCGCGGCCGCGCGGCGGCAAGCACATCCGCCTCGCCAAGGCCCTGGCGGTGAAAGAGCTGGTCGAGGGCTTCGATGGCTACGACTATCAGCAGATGAAGTACATCGAGTGGAACAAGAGGCTCCACGCGAATGTGTGGAGGGAGGCGCAGCGCGCGTGGCGCGATGCCAACCTGTCGTAGGGCAGTGGCTACCGCGACGGTGGCAAGGGCCGCGCCGGTGGCTACTACAGCTGTGGCAAGGACAGTCGCCACGGGCTGCCACGACGGCGGCAAGGGCTGCCGCGACTGGCGGCAAGGGCTGCCACGACCAAGGGCTGCCACGACGGCGGCCAAGGGCTGCCGCGACAGGCGGCGCACGGCGGTCACGACAGGTGAGGCTTCGCTAATTCTAGGCTGACGCGCTGCCTCCCGATCTCCTCGCAATCGTGACTGCGAGGGCAGGTTCCCCCCTCCTCTCCTTCTGAAGCGATCAGAGGCTCAGTTGTCGTATATGAGTTTCTCATATACGACAACTGTGTCGTATCTGAGTTTCTCATATACGACGGCGCTGTCGTATATGAGATTCTCAAATACGACAGCGCTGTCGTATATGAGAAACTCATATACGACTAACTCGGTGTGATAGTGTTGACGACAGCGCTGTCGTATATGAGTTTCTCATATACGACAGCGGGGTGGTCGGATCGCAGTTTCCTGGGGGTGAGTCCTGGTGACGACGATTTGAGCGGTCTTGGATCATTCCAGGGGTGAAATTTCGGTCGGCGGGTTCGCCTTTGGGGTCGTTCGTGATCAGTTGATAGTATGCACCTCCCGCTCCTGTAGTTGACGTCTTGTCTGGAATCCACATATGTGCATCTGTTGTGGATAATTTAAGTGGATGCGATGATTGTTATCGGCCCCGCGGCGCGTGCGCAGATACAAACCGCCACAGGGGCCACGAGCAGCAACAAAAAAACCGGTGCAGCATCATCCTCGCAGTATCGTCCCCGCAGCCCGTCTTCCATGGACCCTCCTTTGTTGCCCCCATCGCCCGTCCATCGTCGTCCTCCAGCGTTCGCTCATCATCCGTCCATCGTCCTTCCCTCGTTGCTTCTATCTTCCGCCGCTCGTTTCCCGTCGCCACCTCATCGCCTCATCATCAGTGTCGTCACCGCCACCACCGCAATCGGTCTTCGTCGTCGTCGGTCACCACCGCCACCACCACCTTCGCCACCGTCGCCATCGTCACCAGCTCTCCTCTTCCGCCTCGCCCCATTCCCAGCGTTCAGTCGACGCTATCATATATCCAGGTCCTCGTTCGCTCGAGCTCATGTGACCCCCCCGCCCCGTGTCATCTCGTTATTCGTTGTGGTGTGTCGCATTGCCCTCGTGGTCGCCGCCGCCGTCGCCGCCGCCGTCGCCGTTGCCGTTGCCGTCGTCCTCGTCGCCATCGCCATCGCCGTCGTCGTCGTCATCGTCGTCTTCGTCGCCGCCGTTGTCGTCGTCGCCGTCGTCGTCGTCGGCTGCGCCGTCGTGCGCCGACCCTCTCCAGAGCGGCGCCGTCCTGCGCGCGCCCCCTCCGCGGCCAGGGGGGTCGGGGCGCGACGACGGCGACGACGGCGGCGACGGCGACGGCGGCGACGGCCACGAGTGGGGGCATGAGATAACGATGGGGTGGAGAGTGCGGACGGACAGGATGTGTGGCACGGGGGGTGGTTCAAACTTAGTGCAACGAATGAGAGGGCGGGTGGAGGGGCGGCGATCAACGTTGATGTTGTGGAAGGATCTCCAGGATGGCATACGACGAATGCTGCGGTGGGGAAGAGGGGCGGATTGCGATGATGAGTATGATGGTGATGACGACGAACGATGGTGATGATGATGGTGATGATGAGGATGCCGACGATGACGACAGTGACGGTGATGATGATGATGTGAGGCGACGGCGAACCACGGCGTCGGCGCCGACGGCGGTGCGAATGTGAGAGGGGGGATGATCTGATATTGCATTGTGCGGCTAAGTCGCAATATGCATCTCGGCCGTAGCCGTTGTGGTACGCGAGGCGCGTCTCTCTCGCGCGAGGCGTCTGCGCGCCGCTGTGCACATCATGCCTGCGATGTCCGCCCAACTCAAGGCACTGCGGGCCCAACGCCGTCGCGAGGACAGGGCGGGCTCCAACGCCGCGCTCACGGCCACCGTCAGGCACGTGAAATACACTAAATCACAGGCGAAAAATAACGACAATAAGGTTGAGCTCGTTATGTAGTCTTTATGTTTCGTAGTGTTGGCTACTATATTGACTTGCATTACGTTGCATGTATACGTGTATTGATACACACGTGTACGAATAATTGTATTGCGTTGCTGTGGTTCGATTCGACACCCCAATCGCTTCGTGTGTTACAGGGTTTGAATGTTTCCAGGTGTGGGTTGGTAGGGTCGTGTTCACGCCATATCCTCCCCTCCCCGAACGGTGGATGCGGCGTTCAAGAAGCTGGAGCGAGCCATGAAACAGGCGGAGGCCGCCGAGGAGGTGTTCCGCATGGTTTTGCGGGAGGCAGAGGTGTGGAGGAATGTGCACATTCGCGCAACTAATCGGGTCGTTGCAGTGGGTGGCCTCGCGCGGGCACGGGGCCGCAAGGCCCTTGGCGTCGCGTAGTGCGCTCTAGCAGCTTTGCGGGGTTAGCTACAGGGTAGCGGGGTAGCTACTAGGGTAGCCCATGCGTGCAAACGCATTCATCGTATCGTTTGTGGCGCTGCGTGCAAACATGCAACGTCATGCACGTGTGGGGTTGCGCGCCAGTGGGGTCTACAGGGCGGCGCTACGGCGGCGATCGAGCCTTTCGTAAGCATGTTGGCCCAGGGTGTGCGTGTGTGTGAGTGTGCGCGCAGGCTCTTGCACGTAAGCTGTTCTGGTTGCAATGGTGAAGTCCACCAAGCAGAAGGCGATGGAGGCACAGGTTCGTCATGAGCTTAGGGAGGAGCGTGAGGCGCGGGTTCGCCAGCAGAAAGAGATTGTCAAGGCTGCGAACAAGGATGTGGCGTCGACTCGCTCCCGTGTGAAAACACTGACCAATAAGGCATGCATGTGGTTAATAACGTATTGCTAATTAAGTTTCCCGCTCCATAACAACGGCCATCTCCCACCCTGACCCCCGGCAGCCTCAACAGGCAGATGTCGACTACGCAGCGTTCCTCAAGGCGAAGCATGAGTGAATTAATTCAATTCTGGACCGTGAGGCTGCGATCGAGTCGCACAGCGTCGCAGTCGCATGGCTTGAGCATGCGAAGTCCATGGGCGTGGCCTGATCCCGAGCCGGGTAACTGCAAGCTGTAAAACCGTGCGTCGTGTGGCGAACTATCTTGCATCTGTTGCATTTAACATCATGCACATGATTGCGTGCGATCCCGCTTGTGGTTTGCGGCCTGGCCGAAGAGCGGCAACGACGACAGCGAAGCAGGGGAGGGGATGTGCGGATGAGGGTGATTGGCGACGGCGTGGGGGGCTGCACCATTGTTGCCCCCCCAATGCACCCCCCGCCGCGGCCGGGCCGCCCTGCAATTGCATGTGATGTTGCAGTTGGCATCTTATCCGTATCCGATTTGGCTCGCGAGTCTGACGTTCGCGATATCCACTTGCCACGTCGCAATATGTCGCGCCATCTACTTGCGTTTGCTACGCGATGACGTCCGTGCCAAACCTTATCGCTGAGCTAAACCATATGCACGAATGGGTGCAAACTAAGATAAGCTGTGGGTTGGATCCCGCCGCAGTGGCCAAGTGCCAATTTGACCAGTTGCTCCTCAAAGTTGGCAATCTGGGAAACTTGAGCACCGATGACGCGTCACTCCTCGCGAATGCCATTCGGGACAATGCGCTGGAACACCGGAGCTCGCGAGAGCTTGCCCAGCTTTGTTCGGCCGTTGGTAACAAGACTGGCTTGCTGGGGTACACCGGCGGCTCTAAGAAGTGGCAGGAGTTAACAATCTTCTCTAAATGCCTCGCAGCGACTGAGCTCGCTAAGTTGAAGGGGGGGCCTATCCGAGAAGGCGTGTGTAAACATTGTGGTCAACCGTGCCGCGCTAATTGGCATGCATACATTATCTGAAAAAAAAGTAAGGCGCGAGTGGCGGCTGCGGCGGCACATGCCGTTGGGAAATGTGACAATGCAGATGCGTGGATGAAGCTATTGAAGGATGTGAAGAAGAAGTTGGGCGCAGCTGTCGCTGCGAAAGCGCGGGCTAAACGCGGGCGCAGGACGATCTGGGACTGCGACACCATCGACCAGATGCATAGCGAGGCATGGTGGGGAGAGGCGCATGGCAACGCCGAAGGCCCACGCATGGAGGACATGGGTGCCGACGAGCCCGAGGTCGCGCGGGGGTCTTCCAGCAAGATCAGGAAGACTACCGCCGTTGAGCCCGTCGCGCCCCCTCGCGCCAAGGCCGCGATGCCAGATGTGACGGTTGGTGGGCAGATGCAGATGTGCCAGAACATGTTCGGGGGGCAGTTGGCCGCGGCGCTCTTCTCCAATGTGGCACTCCATGGAGGACATGCAGCTGGGTCTGCAGGGGCGTCTACAGGGGTGCACACGGGGGCATCGTCAGGGGGCTGCCCTCTGGAGCCACCAAAGGCGAAGCTTCCGCCTCGCGAGCAGCCGACGCTCGGCAAGTCGGCGACGGCCGAGCCAACGGTTCATGACGAGGGGCCCGATGCCAGCCTGAGCGACGAGGAGGCCGCCCTGCGCAAGCTGCTCGCCGCCAAGGCGAAGGCGGCGGCCGCGGCGACGGCCGCGCTCAAGCGCCCCGCCGCGGCTGGCGACGCGGTCGCCGGTGCCGCCGAAGCAGATGCATCAGAGGACGCAGAGCAGCCGAAGAGCACGGGCAATGGCAAGGGCAAGGGCATCACACACAAACACAAAGGCCATAGCATATGCAAGGGACACGGCAAGGGCAGCAAGAGCACGGGCAATAGCACGGGCAAGGTCGTCGCGAAGAGGCCCTCAAGCCACGTCGCGAAGCCGAAGGTGCTGCCGCCGCCTGCGAAGGCGGGGGGCCTCCACTACAGGGCTGGCTACGTCATGGCCCAGAGCGACAAGCAGGTATATCGCTCCGTAGTGGGGCGGAGCGACAAGAGGATCAAGTGGGGCCCTGGCGTGCGCTCGCGCGCTGAGGCGTGGTCCATTGCCTTGGCGTTCATCGACGATCGGTCGTAGGCCAGCACATCTCATCGTTTGTTGTTGCAGCGACGTATTCGCTTGTGCATCTGTGGTGTAAAACAAATACGGTGCGATCGTCGCATCCTGTCTCACTCGTGTCGATTGCGTTGCGGTCATCGCATATCGCATCAGTCCGTAAGCATTTTGGCTGGCATGGCGTCGGGTCCGCGGCCGAAGCGGTCCCGAACGCACTCCGAGGCATTAGTTGAGGTCCACCGCGGCCCGTATGTTTCCCAGGCAGCATTGTCTCACGTGCTCACTTACGTTCGTGACAATGGGTTGCCAGGCGCTGTCTCGCGGGGGTCCCAATATAGGGCATATGAGAAACATGTGGTCAATGATCGTAACACATATGGCCTTATATTGAATGGTATGCAGATGCCTGTTGGCGGCGGTAGCGGTGGGGGCACATTTGAGAATTGGGCGCGTAACCCAGGGGCGTTCTTGTACGCCATATGCAAGAAAAGCGGGCCGTTCAGGTCATTGGTGCGCCAACAAGTGCAAACGCACCCATGTTCTTTAGTTGTGCCTTGGAAGATAATTCTTTATTTCCATGGTATATCGCCACGCGATCCTCTCGCGAAAGGCAAGGACTACCGTGGTATGGATGCTGTGTACTGGTCTTTTGCCGAAGTTGACGAACACTTGCAAAACGAAGATCTATGGTTCCCCCTCAGTTCCGCGCGCGTTGCCAAGGTGAAAGATATGCCTGGGGGCACCGGGCAACACATCAGCATGATGCTCAGCGAGCTCTTTTTTTATAGATCGGGTGGCGTTAACTTTGGGACAACGGGGGTTACGCTGGATGCATCTGCGTTGGGTGACGCAACAACGTACGCAACGATAGTTGCGAGATTGGCGTGTGTTATAGGAGACGAGGAGGCATTGAGGGAGCTTCATATGAACAAGGGGCATGCTGGCTCTAAGCCCCGCGCAATTTGCAGGAACGTCCTTAACAAGAAATTCGGCTACACGCAATTCGACACTTAGGGGGCATGCGTTGATGATACCTGCCTTGACAAAAGCAAGCTCGTATACAACGCCGACGCGACAGTCGTCGCGATCTTGGAGAGGTTGCGCCCTGACTGGGCGATGTACCAGCGAGACGAGCTCACAGACGCGCAGTACACATCTGCGACGCAGGTGAAAGGTTGGAATTTCCATCCAACGCATGTCGCACTGGACCCGTTTCCTAGATACTTGGTGATAACATTCTTCTGCTTCGATTGGATGCACGTATATTTCGTCAGTGGCATTTTTGATCGGGAAGTCAGGGCCCTCCTAGAGCACAAAGATTTCAAGAAACTGTGCAGCGCCGACGACCTCCACGATTACTTCATGAAGTGGACATGGCCATCCAAACACCACTCTGCTGCAACAGTCTGGGAAACGGGGGACTTCCAGGCGAGTGCCTCGCAAGAGCTATCTGCGATTCCCGTGCTGGCTCTATACATTAGGCAAGTCATTGCCAGTATACCATCATGCGATGCAGTCGCAGACCAGATAGCAAGCATGCTGGCGTTGTGTGACGCCGTGGATGTTATTCTCTGCGCGTCGAGGCGATTGCCATGCACGCGCGACGAGGTTGAGTCAGCAGTGTTGAAACATTTGGAGCTTCACCAGCGTGCATATGGTGCCAAGTATTGGGTGTATGCGCATCACATGGCTATCCGCTTGGCTGATATGATTGAGAGGCATGGTGCTTTATCATGTTTTGTCCAAGAGCGGGAACACAAACATATCAAACGATTTGCAGACCACCTGTGCAAGACGAGGCCCGAGAAGGCTGTAATGATCCAGCTCGCGGCTCAGCAGATGCATTATCTACAGAACATCCGCGGGTTGTCACTGCAGTGCGAGTTCGAGTGCGCCACAGCTGCAAGCAAATGTTTGTTGAGTGCTTTGCAGCAGCTGCGGCCAGGCGCGCATGCAGCAGTCTCGACCATTGAAACGCACACCGAACATGGAGGAACAATCAAACGTGGTGACATAGTTTTGATGGGTCGCGATCGTGGCCACGTTGCAGTCCAAGTGTGGTTCCACGTGAAATGCGACGGCGATCCGCCGCGGAGTTTAGTTCAGATTCTGATTGCAAAGCATGTGCATGCGAGCGAACACTTTTCTAGGCATGTCATCGATGATGCCCGCGATCCCGTTCTCATCCCCTTCAGTTCGTTGAAATCTCCAGTGGTTTACAGGAGAATTGGCGATCATATCGCGTGCATTTGGCCCGTTAAATACCGTGCATTATTCTGTTAGCGCATACTCTACAAAAAAACAACAACATCGATATGCACAGGAAACAACATGCAATCTCCAAAAAAAAACAAAATGCACGTTCCAAACAAACCCTCAAGTATAAGCCAAACAACGAACATGTCACTCCAAAAACTCCAACACGGTAGCTAGTTATAACGAGTTACGAACTAGTTATAACTCCAGCTAGCTATTATTAACCGACGCGTTCCTTTAGGCATGCAGGGGCCGAGCATGGGCAGGGCCAGCCCCATGTGGCAGAAAGCGCAAGCCCCTGGGAGAAGCCGCGCTGTCACGAACCAGGGTGCATCCAGGAAAACATGAGGGAACGACGGCTCCTCCTAGAAACAAGCCGGCCCTGTGCGAAAGACCATGAAGAAACGGAAACAAAAACGGACAGGGCAAAAGGCTGGGTAGCCGGGGTGGGCGAACATGGAAGGAGGAGGTGGGGAGGGGGAGGAGAAACCCAGGTTGTGCCCAGAGATGAGGCAGCCCTCGGCAAATTGTGTATGCAGGGGGCGAGCATGCCAGGGCTCCTCATAGGAACGCGCCGGCCTTTCGCAAAAAACCTTGCAGGGAGCGAGCATGGCCAGGGCCAGCCCCATGTGGGAGCAACGTGAACCCAAGGTTCTTCCTAGAAACCAGCCAGCCCTCCGCAAAGCCGCACGGACTACGAGGAAGCAGTGTGCGCGAAACCACCGTCCCAGAGGGAGCAACATCGGGGGGGCCGTACGCCCTCCTCGAAACATACCAGCCATGTGCAAAACACAACGTAATGGGGGGGACAGGTCCAAGCGAAATCCGGCACCCGCAAGGAGCAACGTGAACCCAAGCTTCTTCGTAAAAAACGAGCCAACCCTTCGTGAGCACGAACGGAATCCGAAGAAGAACTCTGCGCGGAACCGCCCCTCCAGAGGAAACCACGTCCAGGAGGGGGGGGCCATGGCTCCTCCTGAGAACAAACCGACCCAGTGCAAAACATCACGTTATTGAAAAGGGGTCCGCAGGAAAACGCGTGGACCCAAGGTTCCTTCTCAAAACATGGCAATCCTTCGCGAAACCGCACGGATTCCGAGGAGGAAACCTATGCGAGACCACCCTCCCTGAAGGAGCAACGTCGGGGGAGGGGCGCCCTGGCTCGTCCTAGAAACAGCCGGCCAGCCCTTCGCAAAACCTCATGTGATTGGACCCATAGGTCCACGCGAAGGCGGCTTCCACAAAGAGAAAAGTTACCCAACATAACAGAGCGGGGCAGCGGGACAGAACATAACAGAAAAGAGCGGCGGGCAATACCAGAACGGACAGGAGCATCGGGGCAGAACAGAACAGAACACGCATAGCAGAACGGAACAGCAGGTCAAAACAGAACAGAACAAACAACATTGCGGCCCAAAACAGAATAGACGAGCCTGCGGCCAAGACCAGAAAAGAACGGAGCAGAGGAACGGAACAGGACACAACGGAACAGCAGGACAGACCAGAACAAAGCATCGGAGCATAACATAACATAACATCACGAGCATGACAGAACGAAAGAGCGGGGCACGCCAGAATTGAACAAACGATATTGCGGCCCAGAGCAAAACAGACGAGCCTGCAGTCATGACAAGAACAACAAGGGGCAACGTGAACCCAAGGTTCCTCCTAGAAACGAGCCAGCCCTTCGCGATACCGCGCGGCAACCGAGGAAGAACTCTACGCGGAACCGCCCTTCCAGAGGCAGCCACGTCTGGGGGGGCGCCATGGTTCTTTCTGGGAACACGACCCGGCGCAGAACATCACGTAGTTGAGGAGGGGTCCTCGGGGCAGACCAGAACAAAGCATCGGGGCAGAACAGAACAGAACGAGCAGAACAAAACGAAGCAGCGGGGCACGCCAGATCGAAATGGACGATGGTGCGGCCCAGAACAGAACAGACGAGCCTGCAGCCAAGACAAGAGCAGAACGGAGCAACGGGGCAGAACGGAACCGAACGGAGCAGCGGGGCACGACAGACCGGAAAGGAGCAGGGGAGCAGAACGTAATATCACATAACAAGCATAACATAACGGAGCAGCGGGGCGGAACAAAACAGAACAGGCGAGATTGCGGCCCAGAACAGAACAGACGAACCTGCGGCCAAGACCAGAACAGAACGGAACCGCGGGGCAGAACAGAAAAGAGCGGAGCACGAAGACAGAAAAGGAGCAACGGGACATAACAAAATAGAACAGACGAGATTGCGGCCCAGAGCAAAACAGACGAGCCCTGCGGTCAAGACCCGAACGGAACGGAGCAGCGGGGCGGAACACAACAGAACAGAACGAGCAGAACAGAACGGAGCAGCTGGGCAGACCGTGTTGTTGTTGCTGGTGCTGCTGGTGGTGTAAGTAGCCCGCGCGTAGGTGCTTCCCCGTCTTCCGTCGGGTTCCGCAGAAACCTTCCTCCAGCTTCGACGCGACCTTGTCTTTCACAGCAGGGCCCCCGAACAGGGCAGCCCACCGCACGAAGGCAGGGCGGCCGACCGAACGAAGACCCAGCGCTGCTTCCAGAGTCGGCGCGCCCCCATGCCACCACTACCCCCACCCAATACTATACAAACGAGCGCCACGCTCACCAGCCAGGAACCCGGGATGCAATGCCGAAAGCGCGCGCGTGGCTCTTCGCTGATCGATGGCTTCCAAGCTAGCCGGATGAGACCCCCAGGGTTCACAAGAAAATTCCAAGAGAGCTCAAAGGTGGTGCCAAACAGGCCCCAAAGTGCCCCAAGAGGTCCGCCAAAGGACCCCAAAAGCTTCCAGGGGACCCAAAATTAGCTCCGAGCAAAGATGTTGAAAACTCCTCACCCTATAGATCACCCAAGATAACTTTTTTTTTTTTTTATCGATGTTAACTTTATAGAAAGTTGTCAACTTTCCGGGAAGTTGACAACTTTTTAAAAAGATGTTAACTTTTTGTTTTCGGAGACTTGGAAAGTTAACGTTGGCGCGACGAAAAGTTAACATCGACGACGCAAAAAGTTAACATTTTAGATAACTATTTTTGAATGTTTTTCGATCTGAAGTTGCACTTGTGTTGCAGTTTTGTTGCAGTTTTGTTGCAGTTCTGTTGCAGTTTTAACAAAACTGCAACAAAACTGCAACTCAGTCGTTGCAGTTGTGTTGCAGTTGTGTTGCAGTTTTGGTGCAGTTTTGTTGTAGTTGTGTTGCAGTTGTGTTGCAGTTTTGGTGCAGTTTTGGTGCAGTTTTGTTGCAGTTTTGTTGCGGTGTTGTTGCAGTTTTGTTAAAACTGCCAACTGTGTTGCAGTGTTGTTGCCTTTTTTGGTTTCGGTATGGTGTAGAGTGCTGCTGCTATAGCTATGATATGCTATGGTAACCTACAGGGTGGAATCTTTGCGGTGCGCGCAGGCAGTGTGATGCAGCGGGTAGGCGCGTCAGACGTGGTGCAAGCGAGCATTAGCTTGCCTCTATCGCTCTCTCCCTCTCCCTCTCCCTCTTTCCTCCCCTCTCCCTCCTGGCTCACCTCTTTCATGTGCTACGTCATTCCTCTTAGCTCCTCTATTCATGCTCCTCTGCCTTGCGCCATCTCTCTCGTCGCCTGGGTGAGGACGGGGAAGGCGAGGAGAAGGGCGAACAGGGTGAGAACGGGTGTTGCGGAGGCGTCGGGTAATGATGAGTGTTTTGATTATGATTACGATGATGATGATGACCATGCTGATGATGATGATGATGACGGTGCTAGCGATGATGATGCCGATGGTGAGGCTGGTGATGATGATAACGACGACGACGACGATCATGATGACAATGACGATGTTTATGATGTTGTTATGATGTGGTACGATGATAATGATGACGATTCAAACTGCTGCTGGTGGTAGTGATGATGACGGTGGTGATGATGAGTAGGCGGATTATGCTGATGATGCTGCAGATCACTATGTTGGTGAACATGCTTGTGATGGTTATGAGGATGATGATGGTGATGATGATAATACCGTTGCTGCTGGTGCTCGTGATGACGAAAGGGGGGCTGCTGATGCGGATGGTGGTGATGTTGCGGGGCAGGGCGGCGATGACAACGGTGAGGCATATGAGTGGGGAGATGATGATGAAGCGGGAGATGGTGTTGATGATGATGCTGGTGATGCTGATGATGATGAGGATGACGATGCTGATGATGATGACGATGCTGCTGATGATGGTGATGACGATTACGTTTATGCTGGCTGTGGTGGTGATGATGATGCTGATGGTGAAGTGTGGAAAAGAGACTTGGGAGTGGGACGACGATGTGGAGGAGGAGGTGGATGGGGGGGAGGAGGAGGAGGAGGAGGAAGCGGAGGAGGTGGGGGAGAGGGGCAAGAGGATGACGAGGATGATGAGTATGAGGAGGCCGTTACGGCTTAGCCCCGCAGGCACCCCCCCCCCAGGGTGGCGCGAGCATGCCCATGTGCACAGTTTTCGGCTTACCCCCTCCTCCTCCTCCTCCTCATCCTCATCATCCCTCCCTTCCTCCCTCCCTCATTCCTTTCCTCTCTCCCTCCCTCCCTCCCTCCCTCCCTTCTCCCCCTCATCATCGCTCCCTTCCCCCCCCCCTCCCGCCGAAAACTTGCACTGGGCACGCCCAGTTCCATCGCCCCCACCCCTTGTGCGATGGCGTCTGCGGCTGCACAGCGCCAGAGTCGGACGAGGCCCGACGACGCCATCACCGTGGCCTCGCTCTACACGGTGGTGCAGAGCTGGCTTAAAGCTCGGAGGGGGGGGGGGGGGGGGGAAGAGAGTGAGGGGCGATGACAGGAAAGTGCAGCGACCCGTCTCCCTCCCACGTCCCTCCCTCTCCCCTCTCCCCCCTTCTCACCGCCATCGCACCTTCCTCCCTCGGCCACTCGTCCATTCCCCCTCCGCCCCCCCCAACGCCCGCGCGGGGAGGGGCTCGCGCGACCTCGTGGGCATCATCACTCCGCTGCAGGAGCTGGCCGCCCACAGGTCGCAGGGGTAGGCAGTAGTGGTGGTAGTGGGTCGTGGTGGTTGTTGTAGTAGCCTTTGCAGTCGCAGTAGCATTCTTACCACTCACATCATCGTTGGTAGTAGCAGTCGTAATAGTTACATCATGTAGTCGAAAGCGTAGTCGTAGCTGTACTCTTAGTCGTAGTCGTCGTCGTAGCCAGAGCCGTATTGGAGCGGTAGAAGCAGCCGTCGTAATCGCAGCCGTTGTCGTAGTCGAAGTAGTAGGGATAGTAGAAATAGTACAAAAAGTAGTAACAGTGGTGATCCTAATGTCAGTATCAGTCTCACTCTCTACTCTTGCTCCTCCTGTAGACTCCAACTCCCGCTATCACTCTCACTCCCATCTTCCCCTCTAGCTTTAAGTCTCATCCTGGCCCTAGCTCTCATGACCCTCACCCCATAGGTCTACGCCGGCTGCGTCGATCATCTCGCACTACGCTGATCTCTTCACGTGGCTCGTGAAGGCGCAGGGGCCGCGA
Organism: Prorocentrum cordatum; assembly: GCA_963575745.1. Taxonomy (NCBI): domain Eukaryota; class Dinophyceae; order Prorocentrales; family Prorocentraceae; genus Prorocentrum; species Prorocentrum cordatum. The sequence goes on from CAUYUJ010015260.1 coordinate 729,638, forward strand.
CGGGACGGGGCCAAATGAGGAGGAGGAGGAGGAGGAGGAAGAGGAGTTGGAGGAGGAGGGGGAGGGGAGGGGGATGATGAGAAGGAGGGGCAGGAGGAGGACGAGGACGCAGGAGGAGGAGCACATACACTTCGCCTTTCCACACACTGGAGAAGGACGTGGGGGAGGAGGATGAGGAGGGGGAGGAGGAGGGGGAGGAGTTGGCCCCGCCTCTCCCTCCTGCCGGAGCCAGAGTAGTAAGGGGAGCTGGGAGGAGGAAGGGTAGGAGGAGTGAAGGGTTTGGAAGGTGCCGCAGAATTACGTGCCTACACCACATGAGCATTAGATCGATCCTTAACCGTCCCACTCCTCCTCCATTCTCGTACCCACCAAGTTACCCCTCCTCCATTCTCCACTACCCATCAAGGTACCCCTCCAGTCTCCATTCATCAAGCTACCCCTCCTCCATTCTCCATTGTCCACTTATCAATGTATCCCTCAAGGTATCCCTCACAGTTTCAGGATATGTAACCCTTCAGATCTGATTTCAGGTATCCCTCAAGGTATCCCTCAAGGTACCGCTCAAGATATCCCTCAAGGTATCCCTAAAGATGCCCCTAAAGGTATCCTGAAAGGTAGCTATTCTCCATTTCTCCCCTCAGCATTCTTCGTCGCCCTCCTCTTCCTCATCCTCGGCCTGCGGGGAGGTTGCGCCCAATTGCTGCCTGCCGCCGAAGAAGTTTGCGACGTGCCTTGAGAAAATGCATGGCGACTCGGAAATTATATTGAGCGCTGGAGACGCTAAGGATGTTGCCCAGTCCTGCTCGAACGCAGGCTGGTACATCAGGATTGGAACGGGGGCAGGGGGGCGGGGCAGAGAGGGTGGAGGGAGGGAGGGAGGGAGGGAGGGAGGGAGGAAAGAGGGATGATGATGATGATGATGATGATGATGATGATGATGATGATGATGATGATGGTGATGATGATGATGATGATGATGGGAAATCGGGAAGGAGGGGGGACAGAGGGGCGCACGCGCATTTCCAATAGCGATGGGTGGTGGGAGGGAGGACAGATGGAACGTGAAGGGTGGGAGGGGCGTATGAGGAACGGGAGAGGTTCGATGGAGGAGGGGGTGCGCAGGCTGATGTGATTGCCTGCTGCGCACGTTGAGGGAATTCGCAAGCTATCAGATGGTTCAGGGGAGGACCAGCTTGTCCAAGCTACGCGACCTGAAGAAAGACACCCAGGGCATGATGCGCATGATGAGCAGGGCGGGGCGCGGGTTTACGACGACGGCGGCGATGACAGGGGATACTAGGAATGAAGAGGGTTGGGGCTAAGGGTGGAGGAATGGGGAGGCAGAAGGGGATGGGGGGGGAGGATGGGGCGAGGAATGGGGGGTGACGGGGGGAGAGGGGTCGGCAGGAGCATTTCTACTGCGGTGTTTCATGCGTCCCGTATTGTGTTCCTCGCCATCCTCTTGCTCAACCTACTCCGTCCTTCAGCCCCCTCTCATCCTCATCGGCCCTTATCCGTTCGCCTTCACCTGGGCCCCCCCCTTCCCCCCAGCCACCCCCACCCCCCGCAGCGCATTCTGAGCGCTGCAGGGGAGGCCTGCCCAAGAGAGGCCGAGATCGTCAACGAGCTCTTCGACCTTGTGGACCACACCTCCTCCACGCCGAGTGCTCCGCCTCAGGCCCCATGTTCTCATTGTCATCATGTGCAGCAATTCCCGTCCACGCGCCATCTGCATTGGTACCGCCTCCTCCTCCACCTCATCCTCCTATAGATCCTCAGCTCCTCCTCGCCCCCTAGCTCCGCGGCATCTTCCTTTTCCCCTCTTCACCCAATCCATGCATTCGCCGAGGCCCGATTTGATGCGTGAAGGAGGTGCAGTGGGATAGACAAGATGTTTGGTGATCGGCGTTTGTATGTGTACGTACTAATTAATTACTGGCACGCGGTTGGCCATGTCATCATCACGTTGCATTTCGCATGTTATCTTCAAGTTACCTTTGAGCCACGCACTCCCTTCCTCAGGCTGCTGCCCCAGGGAGTTGGAGAACTACCTTACAGGAAGCGGAGGACGACGACGAGGATGGCGTCGGCGAGGAGGCTGCGCCTGAGGACCGACTGCACTGAATATGCCCCGCAGATTTTTCATGCTTCGTACGATCTTGGGTCCTGGTTCTTGGTGGGGTGCTTCCAGGGCCAAGTAGGCAGACGTTAAACAATTGCTTTGATGCTTGGAACTGCCTCGGGCTATTTTTTGGGGGCGTGGCATCTCAGGCAAAAAAAACAATCCCACCCTGGCAAAATCAATGTTTCACGGGATCTCGGGCCCTGGCTCTTAGTGAACTACCTTAGGGTTTGTACGGGCCTGGGTTAGGTTTATTGCTTAGATTGGGTGGGCTCCCTAGCTTGGGTGGGTCGGCAGTCCCCGATAGAGGACGGGGGAGCCGACGGTGCTGCGGCGGGCGCCGTCGTTCCCCATGTGCCCGCTGGCGGCGAGGTCGCTTCGGTGGCAGGTGCCCGCGGGACACTTAAGGGGCGCGTGGGTTGTTGAGGAGGGAGGGCGGCCAGTGGGAGTGAGAGAGGGGCAACGGGGGGGAACGAAACCAGTAAGGAGGACGATGAACAAATCAACAACTACGCAGATAATGAGGAGACGGAAGGGGTGGGGGGAGCTGGAACGAGGAGCGAGATCAGCGAGGTTTATCTGCATTCCACCTCCTCCTCTTCCCTCCACGCTCATTCTCCCACCAATCATCCTTCTCCTCCTCTAGTCTTTCTCTCGACGACGACGGATGACGACGGCAGAGGCGGATCGCCATCATCGTCATGCGAATCATCATCAGCATCATCGACACCATCATCATCAGCATCGTCATCACCACCATTATCGCAATCATCATCGTGCCACTCGTGCCGCGTATCGTCATCGTCGTCGGCGTCGTCATCGTCATCATCATCGATGTCGTCCTCACCGTCATCATCGCCATCATCATCTTCTACCGTTCCCCTCCCAGCCCTCATCCCCCCACCGCCAGTATGTTGCTACCCCCTTGACTGCCATCCAGGTAGCATGTGTGTCGCCCACTCCCCAACTACTCCCTCTCCTCCCTCCCTCGCAACTTCCCCCATTATGCCACTATTGCTCCCTCGACGCCCCTCCGCCAGGCAACGACTTCATCAAGGATATTCCCAAGAAGCACAGGGCGGCGACCACCGCCGTGAGTGCCCTCACCGCGCAGTCGCCAGGCACCAGCGTTGTTTTTTTTTTTCATGTGGCTGCATATTGTTTCTCAGTGTGCCGTTCTTATCTGCGGTGGGGCGCGTGTGATATGTACATGCATATACGCATAAATATATAGAGGGAGGGAGGTTGAGTGATATATACATATATATATATATATACATAAATATAGAGAGAGGGAGGTAATATATACATATTTATAAACATAAATACAGAGAGAGGTGGGATAACCATGACAAGGGATGGTTGATGAGCGTGAGTTGTCAGACTTCCCACGGGGGAAGGGGTAGCGGGGGGTGGGGAGGTGGTTAAGACAGTCCGCGCGGGGCGGGGGCCACGCCCGCAGTGCCCGTGTGGATAAAGCACCGCGGCGGGGACGCCGATATGTCGAACCTCGTGCAGATCTGCAAGAGCGTCCCCGCGATCGACGCGAAGAATCAGTACAAGGGCACGGGCGGGGGGAGCGGCTCGCGCGGCAAGGGTGGGGGTGGCGCGCCCTCGAAGTTGACTACGCCCACGAAGCCCATGAAAGCGGCCAAGAAGGGGTCACCGACGAGCGGCTCTAAGGATGCCAAGGGGGTGGTCAAGGAGGGGGGCTTGAGCATGACGCCCAAATGCATCCATTCCAGGGCATACCACAAAGCAAAAAAGATGGCTTTGGATAAAGGTTGGTCGCGCGAGCGTGCACTGAAGGCCGCTCGCGCCGCTGGCCAGAAGGCCATTCGGGATCTCACGCCGTGAGTGTGCATGCGGGCAGCGATGCCAGCTGGAGGCAGTGAGGGCACGACAAGGAGTGCAGCACGTGTTTGCACGTTGCGCGTTGTGTGAGGTTGCGCTCACTCGATGACGGGGGATGGGGGTGGACATGGGAGGGCAGGGGAATCAAGGAGAAGGATGAGGATGGTAAGGAAGTGTCCGTTTTGCGCCTCCAGCTCCAGCGTAGGGGTCGTGATATCTGATGATATCGAATTGGGTGCCAGCTGTGGGCGTAGAGGCGCGATGGGCTGACAAGTGCCCTCGCAGCACGGCTGGATAAGCAGAGCGTAGATTGTGCCGCGCAGGCTAACATCGAGTGACTTTGCCTCAGGTCGGGGTTGTGCAAGTTGTCTAGAAAAAACTTATATGTTTCAGTGCAGTTGCTATCTCTGCAGATGCATTGCCAACTCAGGAGTGCCGTTGTGGGCTGTCGTTCATGTATTGCCCCTCAGACCTGCACCCCTTGGAGACACGTTGCCCCTTTCAAAGTAATCCTCAATCACGGTACCCCGAAACGCAACCCCTTCCCCTTGAAGGTATCACAGGAGGCACACATTGGATGTACGAGACACCCTAAGGTACGACACGTTGCAGGAGGCACCCATTGAAGCTACCCATGAAATCTGCACCCCAACGTCATATCTAAACCTTACCCCTTTACCCTATCTCGCAAACAGTGCAACCGAACACATCAATAAAACATCACAACTTAAAGATACCACTCGAAGGTAATACTTGAGGAAAGTGCCCTCATGCAGGTAGCATGCCTCCCTCAGCATTCTCATCATCCTCCCCTTGCTCACCTTATGCCATCGTTTTCTTTTTTCGCGCGCTCTGTCGGGCCCAGCCTGGTTCGAGGTGCCGCCAGGTGTTTGTTCTTTCAGGTTATTGATGACTGAGCTCTCGTGCCCCGAGGGCCGCGATCCGCTCTGCGTCGTCATGCACAACGTCGCGCAAGGCGTCTCCAAGGTCGAGCTGAGGACATCGCGGGGGCTTTGCGTTGCCGCGAGCACATGCCTATGTGAGTTCATGCCGTTGGGCATAAGTGCCCTCGTAGGGGAGGGGCACGCAAGGAACGACAAGGAGGAGGATACATTGAGAGTTAATGAGGGAGGAAGGGGTGATACCGATGATCCACGATCCTATCTCAATCAGGTCTCATCCGCCCCCCTGCGTTCTCAATGTTCGTCTCCCGAGACCATGCTCCCAGCCCTCACCTCCATGCAACTGCGCTCGAGTGTATTCATTAGAGGTCGGGTAGGACGCTGTTTGAGTTATGGGGCTGCAGCCCAACTGACATCTTCAAAAAGAACCCGGCCACGGCGATGCTCGCACTGGTTAGATTCAAGACTACTGCAGAGGCCAAGAAATTCATTCAGATCTTCGGCTCTCAGGTTACGTGTTATTCGCACGGTGGTCGCCCCTTGCAGGACCATATTTGTTTATATCAGCATCCTCCACCCTCCGTGATGCCCTCCCCCTCATCATTGATACCCCTCCTCACTGAGCATTCCGTTCTCCCGTATTATCCCTCATCTACTTCCAATTTCATTTTCCTGTGCCGCCCTTCCCTCCCTCCCTTTGCCGCTCCCATCCTCCAAAGATGTATCCCTCGCTCATCCCCGCTCCCACCGTTGAAACCGTCTACAGCTGGACTTCGCGCGGCAGAAGGATGACAAGGAGAGCGCGGACGAGAGCACGCCTGACAGGCTGGTTGCGATATACCGTTGAGGTGAGATGATCATGAGGAGTAGGATTAGGGGGAGAAGGACGATGGTAAGGAAGATAATGAGGATGAGGTACTAGGGGGATGATGAGGACGAGGATGTCACTTCTAGGCCTCAACTTGCCATCTTGCTCCTCGGTGCCTCCCCAATTCGGGCCCCTTGTATTCCGCCTCCCCAATTCGAGCTCCTTGTATTCGAGCTCCTGGTCCCTGAGGCTTACCCCAAGTCACCCTCTCCTCATCACTCCAATCCCCTCCGTCCCCCCTGTTATCTAGCCCCCGTCCCCCGTGTCCATCCTCAGTTGCACTTGCCCTCGCCTCCCTCCAGCGCGCGGCAGGCGCGGCGCGTCGTCGAGGAGTTCAGCAGTGACGCCGACGCCTGCGAAGCGGTGCCGCATCGAGAAGGCGGCGGCCGAGATGGAGGCGAAGGCGCCTTTTGCTTTTGATTGCTTTTGATTGTTTCAGAGCGCAGCGACGTCATCTGTACACGTGCCAGCCCCAGCCACCTCCCCCCGCCTCTCCCAGTCATTCCAGCACCGCTGGGAGAACGGCACCAGCGAATCGGGCTTGTGGATGTCCTACACCCAAGAGTTCCAGAACATGGTCAACTCAAGACCTGTCGTCTTTCCTGAGCCTTTGCCTTTGCGGGATTTGTATGATGAAGACGCAAGCGAGGCATGGGTGAGTGATGATAGCGTTGACAAGCTTTCATACGAAGAGAGGCTTGCAGTGCACGACGGCATCAGCGCCTCGTAACTTGTGGCAATGGCGTTTAGAATTGCCCCGAGGGCCAAGATAATTTCAAGTTTTCCATGCGGTGGAACCGTGCGCGTTTCAGGGCCATAACGCGTAGCTTATGCATACTGTTTAGACGGCGTGCGTCGCCGTTGGTGGAGTGCTTTGGTGGGCGTGCGTCGCCCGCACTTGCGTCAGAAATGTTGTGGGAAGGAGTAGTATGAGGCATGATATGGCACAGTTGCAAACATGATGGCAGGGAGACGGTGGTACACGATAGTAGGGGCAGGATGGGAGGAAGACGGTGGCACACGATAGTAGGGGCAGGATGGGGGGGAGACGGTTTGCACACGATAGTAGGGGCATGATGGAGGAGGAGTAAGAATCACAACAGGAAGGCACAACATACATGAGGCACAGCGGGTCAGACGAAAGAGGATACTAGAAGGCGAGGTACGTTAATGTGAGATCCCCACGTTTCGATCACATCCCCTCCCTTGAGACTACTCTCCATCAGTGTACGATCATTGACCGTATGCTCACCGTGATGCATAGCATGAACGTTGTGAATGCACGCGCCGTGGTGCACAGTGAAACACTCGTGACACATGACGATTCAGGGCCATGCAAACTAATTGTCTGTGTATCGTCATAGAGCATGAACGCACTGTAGGTGATATGTGTACTCATTCATTCCATATTTAACCATCTTAATGTCATGGTTCATAAGGCAGATAGGACGCGATATGTCTTTGTCAATGTTCAATTTATGATGTAACCTGAAAGGTTATCCCACAATACCGTTTATAATGTGTTGCAGTTTTGTTGAAATTTCAAAGAAACTGCAACAAAAATGCAACTAGCGATTTGCAGTTTTGTTGAATTTTCAACACAACTGCAACAAAACTGCAACTCGCGATTTGCAGTTTTGTTGAAGTTTCAACAAAACTGCAACGAAACTGCAACCAAACTGCAACAAAACTGCAACACCAAGTTGCAGTGTCGTTGCAGTTTCGTTGCATTTTTGTTGCAGTGTTGTTGCAGTTGTGTTGCAGTTTTGTTGCAGTTTTGTTGGTGTCTTATAAAACATATTGTTTTTCAATGTAAATCGTAACGCAGCTCAGAACTGCAACAAAACTGCAACAAAACTGCAACACAACTGCAACGACATTACAACAAAACTGCAACGAAACTGCAACGAAACTGCAACTTGGTGTTGCAGTTTTGTTGCAGTTTCGTTGCAGTTTCGTTGCAGTTTTGTTGAAACTTCAACAAAACTGCACATCGCGAGTTGCAGTGTTGTTGCAGTTTTGTTGAAAATTCAACAAAACTGCAAATCGCTAGTTGCAGTTTTGTTGCAGTTTTTGTGAAACTTCAACAAAAATGCAACGCAATGTATTCAACTTTGGTGTGGTTTGCGTAACCATGGAGTCGTTATGAACAGCCCAACCATAGGAAACCAAGCCGAAAATTCCAAATATTGCACGCGCGCACACACGCACACGCACACATAAAGTCAATATCGAGTGCACAATAACATGTTCATACATATTACGCGTGTTCTTTGCCTTGCCGCTTTCGCTCAATCAGTGCATCAGTTGTGCTTCAGGTTGCATATCTCGATCTCTCTACACGTTGATTGTGGCACTGCTGCCATGCCTGCTAAAAAAAAAAAAACCGTGGACATGGCCGCCCACGTCGAGGACTGGAAGGATCGCGTGGCGAGGGCCATGTCAGGCCAGGTCAAGGAGGAGCCTGAGGAGTCCGAGCACGAAGATGAGGACGCACTTGTTCTTTGTGTTGTGGTTCATGTGCATGCATTATGTTTGTGGTATCGTCTACATTTATAGTGCACGCGTTTCCTCTACGATAACATCATGTACTTGCCCTATTCACATCTGAACGATCTCTTCCCCTCCCCTGCCCCTACGCCCAGAACGCCCGATGACGCCGCAGGACCCAGAGGATGGTGGGCATCCTCTCAAGAGACCTGCTGCCGCTCACCTTCGCCGCCCTGCAGCTGCGGGTACGTCCGCCGCTACCCTGAAGAAGCCCGCCGCCGCCACCCTCAACATCAGGATGGGCTTGAAGAGGCCCGCCGCAGCTGGTGAAGACGACGAGATGGGGGCTGAGGATCCTTCAGTTTACCTTATTTTTCGTTATCTTGTAGTACAGGGGATGAGCCCATGCCTTTACACCGTGACATACATGTTTCGATCTCGGAGTATGAGGATGAGAAGAATGATAAAAAGGACAATGATAATGAACAATACAAGGATGAGGAGCATGATAGTAAGGATCTCGGCGGGAGTGACTTCGAATGAGAATGAGGAGTATGAGGATGAGGAGAATGATAGTAAGGATGACGAGAGGATCACGATGAGGAGGGTGATTGAGATGATGCTGCTGATGAGGAGGATCAGGATGATGATGAGAAGGGTGATGAGAAGGATGAGCAAGGATGGGAAAGGGGCAGGAGGAACAATCGGCAATGGGGTGAAGGGCCAGCGACAGACGCATAGACGCGTTCGGTAAACCACAACAGCCATCCGTAGCCATTTGGGCCAAAGCATGGCTCGGATATGACTTCCGTTGAGGGTGAGCACGCGCAATGTCCCCCTACTCCCTCGCTTAAGCCGATGGTCGTGTACCCGCCATTCGCCGTGCCGAAGCCCTTGCTCGTGCCGAAGATTCGCCGCGCCGAAACCCTTGCTCGCGCCGAAGCCCAAGATTCGCCCGTGCCGAAGCCCGCGACCGACCTGGTGTCAGAGGCAAAACCGAAAAGGCGGCCGAAGGTCAGGCCTAAGGTGGTCCCGCCTAAGGTGGTCGTGCCTAAGGTCGTGCCAAGACCGAAGAAGATGCCGAAGGTCGAGCCTAAGGTCGAGTCTAAGGTCGTGCCCAAACCGACGGACGTGCCTAGGGTCGTACCAAGACCGAAGAAGATGCCGAAGGTCGAGCCTAAGGTCGAGTCGAAGGTCGTGCCTCAGGTCGTGCCTAAGGTCGTGCGTAAGATCGAGCCGAAGAAGATGCCGACGGTCGTGCCCAGGGCTAAGGTCCGCAAGAGCGTCGAGGAGATGTCCGCCGAGGAGATAGACAACGAGATTCTCGACGCCGTGGAGGAATCCATTCAGGGAGAGCGTGGAGGCCGTGGTGGGGGCGACAGCGGCGCCGCCAGCAGCGGCCCCACGGCCACAGCGGCGCCTCAGCCGCAGCAGGGGGTGGCACCACCACCATCAGATAGCATATTAGGCACCGCGGCAGCAGGACTACACCTCAGCGATAACGAAGCAGCTCACGCATTAGCTGCGCTCGCCGCGGGATGGGACCGATTGCCATGGCTTCCAGGGTGATCTGCATGGTTGTAGGCACTGCAGAGTGCAAGTAAAACATGCAATCATCATCGCCACAATCGTCAACCCTATCCTTCAAGTATCCAAAAACTTACCGTAAGGGAACCCCTACATAGGTAACAGAAGGTACCATCAATACATACATCATTGTATATACTGGCCCCTGAAGGTATCTAGGGTTGTATCGACTTACAAGTACCAACACATAGCTCTCTAAATGTACCCTTAGGCAGCCTGAACTCTTCTGGGGCGTCCTGAAGGTTTCCCTGAAGCGCCCTAAATAGATTCACCGTAAAACGTATCCCTGAGGAAGCCCCAAGGTATCCTTGTGTATGCGTACATCCCTGGAGATATCCTGAAACGTACTCCTGAATGTATCCTTCGGCTCAAAGGTATCACTGATGTATGCTTAGATCCTTGGAGATATTCTGACACATACTCCTGAAGGTATCCTGATGTATGCTTATATCCCTGGAGGTATCCTGAAACATACGTGAACCGCTTAAAGGTATCACTGAGGCATCCTTTGGCTTTCTGCAAGTGCACTCACAGGTTCTCTTGAATGCACGCGTGCATCTGGCCTCGCTCTGCAGGAGACCGAGAAGGAGCGCAGGAGGAAGGTCAGATTCTTCAAAATGAACGAGCAGGACATCGACAAGACGCTGTTGGAGCAGCTTCAGAAGATCAGGTCGGGCCCAAACAAACGGTGGGAGGGGAGGGGCAGTGACATGGGAGGTTGAGGGGGAGACATTTAAACAAAGTGCGAGGAGGAAGTGGGGATGATACAGGGGGTGATGCAGGGGAAGGGGGAGTTGGAGGTGGATGTAACTTGGAGTCACTGTGCCATTTTGTGTTGCATGAGTTGTGTTCTCGAACTGTGCGGTCGGGGTTGGGAGGGCGAAAGAGCAGCATTTCATCGCGGAGGCGGTGCAAGTGAACAGCGACGGCACGCTCTCCCTCAACACAGATTCTGAATACTTTCAGGACGCATCCGCATGCGTATCGTTCGTGCCGCGTCCCGCCAATCCCGCCAGCCCCTGCACGCCGACCTGTGGCTGTATCTGCGTATAAATTGAACCGTACAAGACATATGCATATGCATATGTGCACATATAAATACGCATACATATACACATATACGCATATACGCATGTACATGCACATGCAAGTCTTCATGTGTACATAGGTACATAGACACAAATGTGTACATATACATACACATATACATATACATATACATATGCATACACATATACAGACACACAGACATACGTATATACATGGTCATACACTTCGATGTGTACCCTCATGTCCATAGACATATATAGCTGTATACATATACTTATGCACATACGGATACGTATACTTACACATGCATCTGTATTCTGACTGTGCACATGCGTATCTCCTGTAGTACATATATACACATACGTATACACACCTGCGCCTCCGCATCTCCAGGATTTGTACAGCAAGTACGAAGAGAACCGCGGCAAGAAGAGCAAAACCTCGCTCCCCACAGGCCAGTTCCTCGCGCGCTACTACAACAACAGCGAAGCCGCGATGAAAAAAGGGAGAGGAGAACAACGAGTTCTACAGGACGATCGAGAACGGCGTCGGGCACTGCGCGACGTCCAGCAGCGAGGTCAGCCAGGTCCACGGCACGAGGCGTGACGGGGAGTGAGTTTGCATCGTGGGGAATGTCTGCAGCATCATGCATTGGGCGACGGGGAGTGTGTGTGCAGCACCAGTCACTTGCAGCATACATATGCTTGCTTTACTCACGGTGCTGACACTTCCTCAATTACAGCTGTGTATATATAGTTGTGTATACGCACGCGCATGCACGCATGCATACAACTTTAACGCTGCGTTCATATACTTGATGTGGCCAGGCACAGCCTCAACATCAAGGGCGGCAAGAAGGTGACCAAAGCCCAAGCGGAGTTGGCCAAGCAGGCCGTGAGGATGTTCACCTGGGACATCCCAGCCTCCAGCAGCTCGAGCGGTTCTACGCAATTCTCCCCCTTCGCGCAGGATCAATTTATTTGTTCGCCTTCGTTGGTGCTGTGCTTTTGGGATAGGGCAGTGGGAGGGGGGGACAGATTATTTCTGGGATAGGGCAGGGGGGAGGGAGGAAGGATGACGTATGATGGTGAGGAAGAGGCGCACAGAAGCGTGGGCAGGATAAAGTTCGTGACGTCAGTGCAACAGCTTGGTCAGGAGGAGGATGAGGATGCTGAAAAAAGAATGATGACGAGAAGGATGATGCACTATGATTTTCACGCCGTTGCAACTCTCAGGAGTTCTTGGCAGCCATGAACGAAGCGGAGTGCGCTGCTGGCCTCCTCGTGGGCGACGCGTTCCAAGCGAACACGGACGCCGAGCATTGCGGCATCGAGGTCCCTGACAACTTCGAGGAGGCGATCATGGCCGTCCAGACGGAGGGGCGGGGAATGGGGGAATGTAAAAGCGAATATCAATTCGAGGAGGAGGAGAAGGAGGAGGAGGAGGAGGAGGAGGATAGAGGCGATAGGGTAGAAGGCAAGGGGCCTCATGAGGATATGATGGAGAGGATGATTGGAGATGATGCTGGGAGGGGTTGGGGCAGGGGATGGGGGGAGGGATTTTGCAGAGTGGAGTGCAGGCCCAGACGGAGCTGGCCAGCCTCGGCAGGTTCGGCAAGGACAAGGATCGCAAGAAGGCGACGCAGACCCAGGCGAGATAACGATATCTTTCACCTCCACCTCTTCATCCTCCGCACCTTTGCGTTTCTGATATCCCCTCCTCCTCCTCGCAATCGCTTCGGCCGAGCAGGCAAATCCTGCTCCCGTACCCCTTCTTATCACCACCCTGTCCTCATCCCGTCCTCCTTCTTTGCTCATCCATTCCTCCTCCTTTGCTTGCACTCCCCTCTGTTACTCCATTGCCCCCTCCTCGTCCTCCGCGGCGCCAGGCGAAGGCGATCTTCGACGCGCGCACGCAGACGATGCGCGATCTCTGGAAGGAGGTTAGCCACATCCAGTTGCTGGTGAAGGCCAAGCATGACAGGACCAAGGCGAAGTAGAAGATCGAGCTTACCTGCAACTACCTACTACTAAGAAGGTCGAGCTTACATGCATCTACCTACTACCCACGGGCACGCTGAAAGTATTCTGGGGGGGGGGGGGGGGGGGGGGGGGGGGGGGGGGGGGGGGGGGGGGGAGGGTGGGGCATTCCTATCTCGCTGCCGCAGCGCACGCGTAGCAATGTGGAGGGTGAGGGAGGTATGAGGAGGTGAGAGGGCGGAGGATGTAGGATACTGTAAGATGATGTAGGAGGGGGAACGGGGAGGATGCCATACGTGGCGCGTGCTCGTGTGTTATGCAGCATGCAATAAGTTATCACGTTTGTATTGCACGTTCTCAGACAATGGTTGCATGTTGTTGCCAGAGAGGCCCTCTTGGAAGCTTTGCGTCGCACCCAGCGTTGCTTGCGTTTCTTAGCAGATGACATGGTTATGCTCAGAAGGTGTTGCGTTTGAGGAATTTCCGAAATATGCAATCGAATGCGCAGTGCTGGGTTATGTTTTGGCCCATGTCTCCATCGACGCACGCCCCTATGCCTTCAATTACCCCCCCCCCCCCCGCTCCTGCGATTCCTTTCCTACGCCTCGAGCCCTCCTTGATGCCTGAAGGGAGAGGGGCCCTTAAGATCTATGGAACTTCGCTGCTGGTTCTTCCTGCGTCTTCATAAACCAGTGGGGCACGGAAGTACAAAACAAATGTATGAGAGGAAGGGGGAGGGGAGGAACGGGGGATGGAGGACATGAAGGGGGAGTGGAGGCAGGAAGAACCATGCACGTATCGCGGGGGTGGGGGGTGGGCAGGTCAGGGGAAACATCATGGGCGAGGGGAGGTGCACCGCCAGCCCCCGTAAATGGGGCTCGCTCTGACGGAGCCCAGGCGCGGCTCACCCTCGGAAGATAGCGCTGGAGTTCCAGCAGCGCGGCTGCTGCGTCGCTTGCGCAGCTCAGAAAGTGGGCTCGAAGGAAGATGAGGAGGAGGAGGAGGAACATGAGGTGGATGAGCGAGGAGCGAGAAATCATGAGGAGGAGGAGGAGGAGGATAGCACGGAATGATGGGGAGGGCAAGGAGCAGGATGCGGACGGGGTCGGGGACGGACAGCAGGATGAAGAACGATGCGACATGGCAGCCACGCCATACACGCTCGAATGCATGTTGGAAGCATACATCCCTAAAGGCATACTCAAGGTATATCAAGATATGTCTCCCAAAAGGTATCCCCAGGGTATCTCTCAAGGTATCCTCACATGCATCTCTCACAACAAGAACGATCAGAAGTAAACTCAAAGTAATCCTCAAGAGCTCCCTCTCAAAGTGCATCCTCACATGTAAACCTGATCTGGCAGATAAGTTGAGGCGCTTCCGTTCGCGCGACCGTTTGGCGGGCCTAGGGCCAGACCTCATTCCTATCCGCACACGGTGGAACACCCAAAATGCAACATTAAATTCCGACAGGTGTCTTCAAGGACCCCCCCCCAGACGGATAAGCATGATGTCACGTGGTTGTTGCAATCCGTAGCCGTTTTGGCGCAATAGGTTCAGTGAGCTCGCTTGCATGCACTGTGCTTTCTGGCATCTGTGATCCCGATATCCTCATGAAGGGGGGTCGCAGAGGAGGCGCGCGCAAGGGTAAAGGCGCTCGCCAACAAGCCTTGGCTGCGGCATTTGCGTTTCAGCATGCAGGTGGCACGCCCAGCTGTTTAGCGCAGGAGTTGATGAGCTTGTGGTGCTGGGGGGCGATGTCGCCCCAGACGCTGCAGAAACTGGCGTCGGCGGCCCAACGCGATATGCACAGCGTCCAGCAGCAGGCGCTTGAGTGCGTCAGGCTGCAAGTGCAAGACTATATTCCTGAGGATCTTCGTGGTTCTGTTCGCGTCGATCCTACGTCGTGTGGTTTACCGCAACTTGAGAAGTTATCTAAAATCGGATCGAATGGCAGCCACGCTAACAATTGTAATCGCGACTTGACGCAGCTCATTAGATCTTACAAGTTTGCAAAGCCGGCTGTTGAAAAGATCCCGATGGCCATCAGCCCAGGGAAAGCGACGCTTGCTCAAAAGTCACAAGTTTTTTTGTGGCCGCACGAAATATTCTCAGCATTGTATGACAATTATCAAGATATGTTTGCTTCTAGCGTGTGCTCCAGCAGGGATGTTGTGGAGGGCTTTTGGAGGGATATGGCTACGACGCAGCACCCGCAGCTTGCGAACCACCCAATGAAAGGGATTCCTGGTTGGAGCTCGTTGTTCATACCGCTGTCGTTGCACGGCGATGGTGTTCCAGTTAGCGGCTGCGGTAAACCTTGGGCAAAGTCATATACGATTTTCTCGTGGTGCAGCTTGCTGGGGCGCGGCGCTACATTGGAGTGCAATTTTATGATATATTCAGTGTTCGCTTCAATGTTCCCCAAAGCCTCTAAATTGGCCTTCTGGAGGCGTTTGATGAGATCTTTTATGGCTTTGTTCGAGGGTGTCTGGCCCGCGGGGTCAGCGAAGGCTGGGCGACCACTGGCAGGAGGTTACAGTGATGGGCCTGTTCTCCACCACCACTACCATAAGTTGAGGAGAACGAGGAGGAGGAGGACGAGGAGGAGGAGTAGGTGGAGGAGGAGGAGGACCCCCTCCCCCTCCAACTTATGGTGGTGGTGGTGGAAAACAGGCTCATCATACAGAGCGTGCTTGTGGATGTTGAGAGGAGATCTGAAGTACTGGGCTGAGGACTTAGGACTCCCTAGCCATTCTTCTGATATCCCGTGCGCGCTCTGCCCCGCGAATTCGTCGACGCTCCCCTGGTGGGAATTGTCCGAACATGCGCAATGGATCGGGCACCTCCACTCGACGGCCTCTTTTGAGGCGAGGTTTCCTGAACGGCACCCTATCTTTACGTTGGTGACTCACTTTGCCATGTCAGTTGACGTTATGCACGTCAAGCATATGGGTACGGACCAATATTTTGCAGGAAGTGTCATGTATCTTCCCACGCACGACGTCATGCATGGTAGTCCTGAAGAAAATATGAAGCAGCTGCGCACTGAGATTTTGTATGAATACAGAAGCGGCAACTATGGAACGACGTATTCGGACATGCGCATTTCCATGTTCAAGAAAAAGAAAAAGGAACCCATTCGCTTACGCGGAAAAGCACAAGAGGTAAAATGCTTCATTCCTCTATTGCAAAAATTGTGGGATAGACATGCGGACCATGGTTACATTAAACACCAGACTATTGCGGCTGGCCTGGAACTTTCCTCGAGAATCGATCGCGTTTTAGATCGCAACAAGAACGTTAATATCTTGCAGGACGGCGACGCAGATGTGTATAGCCAAGCAATTTGGGATTTTTTGGTTGTTCAGAATGCCTGTGCTGCCCATTACCAGTCTTACGGTCATAAGCTGTTCGACATCACGGTGAAGAGCCATTATTTGGGACACAGTGCCATCCAGGCACAGTATCAAAACCCACGCTGTGGGTGGTGCTACGCTGGCGAAGACATGATGGCCAAGAGTAAAAAACTGTTATCGAGTTGTGTGGTTGGAAACACGCCCTTCACGGTAGGGGCCAAGCGTGCTGAGAAATATCTGGCAGGATTGCACTTCATGGCAACGCCGCCGTCGGAGTGGATTTAAAATGCTGTGTATGTAAGATGATGGGGATAAAAGGCTGTGGATATAAGTTGTTCCTTTTGTCCCTCCCCCTCCTCCTCCCCCTCCTCCTCCTGAGGGGCCTTGCATCCTTGCCGTTCCGAGTCGGTTTCAGGCACCGAAGTTCCGCCCCAAGTTGGGCGTCCAAGGGCCTCGCGTCATTGCATGGCCTTGGCTGCTACCCTGAAGGGACGGAAGGAAGAGGAGGGGGGCCGAGGGCAACAGAGAACATGAGACAAAGATTGGGCAGCGCGGAGTATGATAACAGAGATGTACTACTACTAGTAAGTTCTAGAAATAA
>CAUYUJ010015260.1:748949-805307 GCA_963575745.1 Prorocentrum cordatum
TCAGCCAGAGCGCCCGGGCTTGCAGGATCCTGCAGGATTTTGCAGGATGCTGCAAGGCCTGACTGACCAGGGTCTGGATTGACCAGGGTCAGTATGTCCCCGGAGCCCGCGGGAGGGGGCGGGTGAGGAGGGTGGAGGTGGGTCATGTCGGAGGAAGATGTCGGGGAAGATATCCAGGCCTCCTGACGTGGGTCCGAGTAATTCGATGGGGTCGAAGGATCGCCGCCGCATCGCCGATGCATCGCCATGCAGCACGATGTTGAGCTCGATTTTCTTCGCACTGGCGTCCCGATGCATCGCCAGTGCATCACCGATGTATCGCCGGTGCATTGTCGACGCGGCGCGATCCTCCGATCTCATGTATTCGGACCCCATCCAGGAGGCTTCTACAGCGGGAGGAGGCGGGTGAGGAGTGTGGAGGAAGGAGTGTCATGTCAGAGGAAGATAGGACGGAGGAGAAGATGGATGAGGCGAATGAGGAGGAGGAGAGGAGGGAGGGATGAGCGAGGAGGGGCGAGGAGGAGGGCTGACGGGGAAGGTAAGGGTAAGGCGGAGGAGGGACGATTGATGGAAACGAGGATGAGCAGCAGCAGCTGCCTTTTGGATAATGATGGGGAGGAGGGGAGAATGCGAGAGAGTGTCGAAGTTGGTGTTGACAATGCCAGGGACGCAGGGATGACAGGAGCGGGCAGGAGCGGAGGCGGAGGCAGAGGAGGAGCAGACACCACGCGAAAGGAGGAGCAGAACGGGGAGGTAGAGACACGGGCTTCGGAGCCGGAGGGGGAGGAAACTAACGAGAAGGTGGATGATAATGACTACAAAGTGGAGGACGAGGCGGATTATAACAATTGTGAGCCGTTGCGAGTTGTTAGAAGGCAACAGTCCGCCGCAGTCCCCTGATGACACACCGGTCCGCGGCCGTGTTCAAGCGCCGGGAATCGCTTCAGCTGCGGGGGTCCGCCTAAACATCTGGACGGAATGGAGGAAGAGGAGGCCGAGGGGAATCGGTGCTAGGAGTGCGGAGACGGAGAGGAGGATCTTGCGGATGAGGCAAGTTGCCGAGGTCGCAGGCCTCCGGCGGAGGCGAGGCGAGTGCACGAGCGGCGCCCGATCTTTCGATCCGCCTCAAATCGGACGGCGACGGCGAGGGCGACGACGATGCCACGACGACGGCGAGCGGACGCCTGCCAGGCGGCCCTGAACCGAAGACCGCGGGCCATACGTCAGGAACGAGCCCTCTCGAGGCGCCACTGCTGCCGCGCGTGCCGCTGCTGCCGCTGCTGCCGCCGCCCGCGGCCGTCTCGGCCGCCGCCTGGGGCCCTGGAACGCACGCACACGGGCCCGGCGCGAAGTTATGTATGCAGGGTCCCCCCCAGGCGCTCCCACGCGCTCCCAGGGGCTCCCAGGCGCATGAGGAGGAGGAAGAGGAGGAAGAGGAGGAGGAGGAGGAGGAGGAGGAGGAGGAGAAGCAGGAGGAGGAGGACGAGGAGGATGAGGAGGCGCTCCTAGGCGCTCTTGAGCGCTCCCAGGAGTTCCCCGGCGCTCCTGGGTGCGTCCAGGCGCGGGGGTGCCACGCGGCATCGGTGCTCTCGTTGTCAGGGTGATCTGCGCGGTGCGGGCGCGGGGAGATTCGGGGGCGGCCAAGACCACGGAGCGCGTTCGACTACAGTCGGGGCGCTAAACAAGGAACCCTTTTCGTTGGGGAGGGGCTCCGTGTTCATTAAGTGTTTCACAGCTTGCCTTAGGTTGTCCTTAGGTTTTCGATGGGGAATCGAAGTTCAACTTATTGAAAAACAGGGGCCTCGTTCCTTATTTAGGGTTCCTTAGGTCAACGCCCCGACTGTACTCGCAGAGTGCCTACTCGCAAACAGCCGAAAAAAGCAAGCGTCTGCCTGGATGCAGTGGATCGCGGAGCCCCCTCGGCGGCTCCAGGCCCTCTGCGAGTAGTTGCTCTGCGAGTACAGTCAGGGCGCTGAAGAAGGAACCCTTCTCGTTGGGGAGGGGCTCGGGGTTCCTTGATTGTTTTACAGTTTGGCATGGGCTTCCTGAGGTTTTCGGTGGGAAATGCAAGCTTAACTTTTGGGATCAAGGGGCCTCGTTCCTTATTTAGGGTTCCTTAGGTCAACGCCCCGACTGTAGTGGAACGCGCTTGCCTACAAGAGAGGGGGTGCCGACTAGGGGCGGCAGAGGCTCGAACCCGGAAACTCCCCCGAGCCCGAAAATGGGCAGGGCCAAGCCCAGAATTCCGACGGGGGCGGAGCCTGAAACTGCCCAGACCCGAAAAAGTCCAGGAGGGGCGAGAGGCAGGAAGCTGGGATGGGGGCCCGCCGAGGAAAGCTGGACAGGGGATCTCGGAGGAGGCCAGGCGAGGTGGTAATGCGGCGGCCGGAGGAGGACCGGGGAGCGGGCCGGGGCAGGGACGAGGAGGTACGGGACGAGCCAGGGTGCAGCTGGAGGAGGTTGGTGGACGATTGATGAGGTAAGACAGGGCAGGCAGAGGCAGGAGACCCACTGAGGCAACGCAGCGGGTAGTAGCGCAGCAAGAGTCAACACATGTGTGCTTCTTGGGCTTATCGGGTTCTGAGTAGCGCGTCGGCGAGTGGTGTTTTCCATCGGGTGCCTCAGCGTGCTCCTTTTTGTGGTTTCTGCGATCTCTGCGGTTGTTTTGAGATCTGACTCCTTGGTGGCTGCCCTGTCGTTGCCCTGCTGCGAACGAAGTGGCGGTGTATGTCTTGGCATCGCTCGGACGTGTGCATTTTTCCTTCTGCGAGGACCTTCGAGGAGCATCCGTGATCATTTGGCGAGAGAAAAAAAAAAGCACGCACGAAACCGAAAAAAACACAGGGAATGGACGCCCGAGCGATGGCCAGATGTGTTCCTGGCCCGCGGCGTTGTCACGTGGCGAATCGAATGGAACATATGCGTTCGCCTCCCAGGCGGTGCCACGGCACGAGTACCATGAGAGTTGTATATGTTTGGTCCGCGCGGCATTGTCACGTGATATAGTAGAGCGGAAGCATCTTTCTTGTTCGCTCCCCATGTCACTGCCACATGGCGAGTGGAGCGGGAAAGTATGTTTGATTGCCTCTCATGCCTTGCCATGTGGCGTTGCCACGCGGAGAGTAGGAGTGGAGTAGCGTGTGGTCCTCTGCTCCGCTGCCACCCGTCGATTCGAGTGGGGTAGTGCGGTCTTGCCCCGCGGACGCTGCCACGAGGCGAGCACAGTGCAGCACTCTGTGTTTCCCCTTCGCGCGCTGCCACGTGGCAAGCAGAGTTGAGCAGCACTTCTTTCGCTCCCTTGGCGTTGCCACGTGGCGCGCGCGAGTGGGCGCTCGCGCGGGCGGGCGGGCGGGCGCACGGGCGGGCGGGCGGGCGTGCGGGCGCGCGGGCGGGCGGGCGGGCGGGTGGGCGGGCGGCGGGCGCGCGCGCGCGGGCTGGCGGGCGGGCGCGCGGGCGTTCGCTCCGCAGGCGCTTCCACGGGGCGAGCACTGCGGAATAGGATGTGCTTCCCCCCTCAGAGCGTTCTCGCGTGGTGGGATCAGATTGGAGCAGCATTCGTTTCGTCCCCCCCGGCGTTGCTTTCCGTCCCGCAGGCGTTGCCACGTCGCGAGGAGAGTGGAGTAGCATATGTTTCGCCCCCAAGGCGTCTGCCACATGGCGAGTAAAGTGGAATAGTGTCAATGCCCGCCCCGCAGGCTGGACCGCGTGCCGAGAAGAGAGGCAGGTGGGGCAGCAGGCAGGAGGCAGGAGGGAGGAGGAGGAGGAGGAGGAGGAGGAGGAGGAGGAGGAGGGGAGGAGGAGGAGGAGGAGGAGGAACAGGAGGATGAGTAAGGAGGAGGAAGGGAAGAGGCAGGAGGCAGGGGGGAGGACTAGCGAGACGAGGCAGGAGCCAGGATGAGCAGGGACGAGGGAAAAGGGAGGATGGAGGTCAGGAGGGTGGGAGGCGTGGGAGGACAAGCAAGCAGGGCGAGGAGGAGGTGGAGGGAGGAGGGGAAGGTGGGAGGATCGGAAAGAGGAGGAGGACGGGGACGAACGAGGAGGAGAGGTGGAGGACGAACGCGTCGGGGGAGGAGAGGGCTGAAGGAGGAGGAACGCAGAGCAATGCAATGCAACGCACTGTGCGACTACGAAGAAAACTGATTTGATGCAAAGTTTCAGGGTGTACATCCTAAGGAGGGAAGGGGGAGGAGGACAAGCAGCAGGAGGAGGAGGAGGCGGAGGAGGAGCAGGAGGAGGAGGATGCGGAGGAGGAGGAGGAGGAGGAGGAGGAGGAGGATGTCGGTTCTCAGGACTCCCTGGGATGAGAAAATCGTCGGCACATAGGTGGAAGGGGGGAGATGCGAACGGGGAGGAGGAAGGACATCGACGACTCAGTGGAGGAGGTGGAGGGTCGTGGGGACGGCCTTTCCTGCCGCGTGCCTCATCGCTCTGGCTCGGTTTGGTGGCCGCCTCGGAGGAGCGAGAGAGGAGGAGGGTGACGGGAGAGGGAGGGGGCCTGCGGGCGGGTGGGCGACCGGGTGGGAGGGCCAGCGTGCGGGCGGGCGGGCGGGCATGAAGGCGGGCGGGCAAGAAGGCGGGCCTGCGGGCGGATGGTTGGGCGGGTGGTTGGGCGGGCGGGCGGGCCGGCGGGCGGGCGGGCAGGCGGCGACGATGACGCCGACGACGACGACGGCGTCGTCGTCGTCGCCGCCGTCGTCGTCGGCGTCATCATCGTTGTCGTCGTCGTCCGTCGTCCGTCGTCGTTGTGTTCGCCGTCATCGTCTTCGCCGCCGCCGTCGTCGTCGTCTTTGTCGGCGTCGTCGTCGTTGTTTTCGTCGTCTTCGTCGTCGTCGTGTCGTCGTCGTCGTCGTCATGTCGTTGTCGTCGTCGTTGTCGTCGCTCGTGTCGTCGTCCTCGTCCTCGCCTTCGCACTCTTCCTCGTCCTGGCCCTCGGCATCGTCCTCGTCGTCGTCTTCGTCCGCGTTGGAGCCACGAGAGCAGATGTTGGTGTTCTCCTCCGCGGCGTGGCCACGTCGAATACAATATATTACGCTGTTCTTTTTCGTTCCTCGGTTTTGCCACGCGGTGCGCACAGTTGTTTTGTATTTTGTTCGTTGGCCTGTCGCTTCCCCCGTGCGAATGGAGTGGAGGTGTATGTGATGTTGCCCCAAGGCGTTTCCACGCGGCGAATATAATGTAATCTACGTTTTCGCTCCCCAGATGTTGCCACGTGGCGAGTAGAGTGGGATTGTACATGTTCGGCCCGCGCGGCATTGCCACGTGATGAGTTGAGTAGACTTACGTATATTTGTTGTTCGCTCCCCATGTCGTTGCCACGTGGCGAATGGCGTGGGATAGTATTTTTACTTACCTCTCATGCCTTGCCACGTTGCGTTGCCATTCGGCGAGTCGACGGGAGTAGCATTTGTTGCCGCCCCGCTTCGATGCCACGTGCCGAGAAGGATGGACCAAGGGGTGAGTACAGTGGAGTAGTATGTGTTCCCCCCTCCGAGCGTTGCCACCTGGCACGGAGGGAGGGGCAGTATTTGTTTCGCCCGGTGTTGCCACATCGCTCGCCGGCGTTGCCGCGTGGCGAGTCGTGGAGTGAAGTAGTCTGTGTTTCGCTCCCCAGTCGCTGCCACAGGCGCTGCCACTGCCGGAGGAGGAGGGGGAGGAGGAGGAGGAGGAGGAGGAGGAGGAGGATGCATGGGAGGATGCATGGGAGGATGCATGGGAGGATGCAGGGGATGACGAGGACGAGGCGGAGGCGAGGCTGGCTATCAAGGGTGTCGGGGTTGGCCGCTGCTGGGGTTTCGGGTTTCGCTCCTTCGGATTTTCGGGCTTCTGCCAGTTTCCGGGTTTGGTTCTCGCTCTCTCTCTCTCTGAATATTCGGGTTCGGCGCTAGATTTTGATGTTTCGCCTCGGGTGTTTTTCGGTTTCACCTCCCTACCGACTAGGGGGGGGATATCATGGCGGGGGCCATGATGTTTCCCCTGAAATCACGGCGCCTCTAATTGCCTACGTTTCGCGAATCCCTACCAGCCCATCCTAAAGCAGCCAGCCTAGGGAAGGGTACCGTTTATCCAGAGACGATGCCCAGACGAGTCGCTCTGTTCAGGGAAGAAGAGGAGCATGCAGAGGAACATAGAGCTGGAGAAACCGTCCATTCCAAGAGGGGAAGGAAGGAGGAGGAATCGGAGGAGGAGGAGGAGGAGGAGGGAGAGGTCAAGGAGGAGGAGGAGGAGGAGGAGGAGGAGGAGGAGTCAGTGGAGGAGGACGAGGAGGAGGAGGAGGAGGAGGAGGAGGAGGAGGTGGGGGGGTGGGGGGGAAGGGGGAGGAGGGAGGAGGAATAGGCTGATGAGGATGAGAAGGAGGATGAGGAGGAGGAGGAGAGGGGAGAGCAGATGCGCCAGAGGCCTCTTGAATGCCTCTCGGAGTTTCTTCGGATGTCTCCGGGAAGCATGTTCCTGAGATGTTTGAAGAATGTTGGTTTTTCGGGGGCCCCGTTGAAAGGCTCTTTGGCCACCTGAAGCCGTCTTGGGGCGGTGTTGGAATTATTTGGAGGCGTGTTGTGAGGTATACTGGGGCATGCTGGGCTATCCTGAGCGATCCTGGAGGCCACCCTGGGCTCGCCGAGGCTCTCTTGGAGCCATCTTGGGCCAGAAAGAACGCTCTGACGACTCTCTGGGCGCTCCGTCCCGGCCCAGGGGAGGGACTAGGGGGAGGGGTCAAGGGAGGAGGAGGAGGAGGAGGAGGAGGAGGAGGAGGAGGAGGAGGAGGAGGAGGTGGGGAGGAGGAGGAGGAGGAGGAGGAGGAGGAGGAGGAGGAGGAGGAGGAGGAGGAGGAGGAGGAGGAGGACCAGCCCATACCCTCCAGATAGCAAGCCGTCTAGCTCACGCCCACCCGCCCTCCGAACACAGAAGTCACACCCGAGCCTGAGCATGCTCAGCGGTCGTCTTTGGATGGACAGCTGCGGGGAGCCAAAACCGAGCCCATGTGCGCGACGCTGGGGCGAGGTGCGCCACGCGCGCCAGGCACCCCTGTGGCCCGAGCACCATTGTGTCTGGTGAGCCTGCGCACAGCAGGCCATACGCCACCACCCCCGCCGTCACTGTCAACTAGCCTAGCGAAGGACCCAACCATCTGCAGTTGTGAGCACCGCCTGGCATCGCTCGGACGTGTGCATTTTTCCCGGCGAGAACCATTGAGGACGATCCAAGACCATCGAGAACAAAAAAACACGCACCAAACCGAAACATGCTCGGGAGATGGACGTCCGATCGATGGCGAGACCGTCGTTGTATGCAACGCATTCGGAAGAGCTCCCTATCCGGCCACGAAGGATGCGAGGAGTGTGCGAGAAAGCAGCCACTGGGGCCGTCGGTGGACTTCCCTATGGGGCCACGCAGCGTGTGAGGGGTGAGTCGAGATAGCTCCTCCTCCTCCCTCCTCCTCCTCCTCCTCCTCCCTCCCTCCTCCTCCGGGCGGGCCTCCGCCGCTCCCGGAGGCGGGAGCGGCGGGGGGCACCTCGAAGGCCCCCCCCCCCAGTGGGCCTTCCAGGGGCTCGCTCCCGAGCTTCGCCACTGGGGCTGTCGGTGGAGCAGCCACCATACGGACGGCGCCACGGGGACCCTCATGTGGGGTTCCCGATGGGGCCACGAAGCGTGCGAGGGGTGTGCAGAAAAGGGGGCGCCACTGGGGCCTCATGTGGAGCTCCTCATGGGGCCACGAGACGTGTGAAGGGCTGTGCCGAAATGGGGCGGCGCCGCCCTGCGGACGGCGTCACTGGGACTTTGGGTGGAGCTACCTATCGGGCCAAGAAGCGTCTGAGGGGTGCGCCGAAGTGGGGCGGCGCCGCCATGCGGACGGCGCCGTTGGGACCGTGGGTGGAACTCCCTATGGGCCCACGAAACATGCGAGGGGTGTGCCGAAATGAAGCGTCGCCGCCATGCGGACGGCGCCACTGGGGCCTCATGTGGAGCCCCCTATGGGGCCACGAAACATGTGAGGGGTCTGCCAGGATGGGGCGGCGCCGCCGAGTGGACGGCGCCACTGGGTGCCTGTGTGAAGCTCGCTCCTTATGGGGCCACGAAACGTGTGAGGGGTGTGCCGAAATGGGGCGGCGGCGCCACGCCGACGGCGCCACTGGGACCTTAGGTGGAGCTCCCTATGGGGCCAAGACACGTCTGAGCGGTGTGCCGGAATGGGGCGGCGCCGCCATGCGGACGGCGGCACTGGGACTTTGGGTGGAGTTCCCTATGGAACCACGACGCATGAGAGAGATGTGCCGAAGTGGGGCGGCGCCGCCATGCGGACGGTGCCATTGGGACCTTGGGTGGAGCTGCCTATGGGGCCGTGAAGCGTGTGAAGGGTGTGCCGAAATGGGGCGGCGCCGCCATGCGGACGGCGGCACTGGGACCTCATGTGGAGCCCCACATTGGGCCACGAAACGTGTGAGGGGTGTACCGAAATGAAGCGGCGCCGCCATGCGGACGGCGCCACTGGGACCACATGTGTGGAGCTCCCTATGGGCCCACGAAACGTGTGAGGGGTGTGCCGAAACGGGGCGGCGCCGCCATGCGGACGGCTCTACTGGTGGGACATCAGGTGGAGCTTCCTATAGGGCCACGAAACGTGTGAGGGGTGTGCCCGAATGGGCGGCGCCGCCATGCGGGCGGCGCCACTGGGGCCTCATGTGGGGTTCCCTATGGGACCACGAAGCGTGCGAGGGGTGTGCCGAAGTGGGGCGGCGCCGCCATGCGGACGGCGGCACTGGGACCTCATGTGGAGCCCCACATTGGGCCACGAAACGTTTGAGGGGTGTACCGAAATGAAGCGGCGCCGCCATGCGGACGGCGCCACTGGGACCACATGTGTGGAGCCCCCTATGGGGCCACGACACGTGTGCAGGATGTGCCGAAATGGGGCGGCACCGCCACGCGGGCGGCGCCACTGGGACCTTGGGTGGAGCTCCGAGACCAGGACCTTAAAAAGCCGTCTGGGCCTTATGCAACATGTTGGCTCCCAGCCGTAGGGGGATGATGTCCGCTTGGCCTTCCGCAACATGGTGGCTCTCTACGTAAGAGGTTTTCCGCCAAGCCTTTCGCAACATATTGGTTCTCCAACGCAGAAGGTTTTTCGCCGGGCCTTCCGCAACATGGTGGGTCCCAGACGTAGGAGGCGGTTCGCCAGGCATTCCGCAGCATGGTCGCGTCCCTACGCAGGGGGGCTTTGCGCTGGGCCTTCCGCAGCATGTTGGCTCCCCTCGCCTGACCTTCCGCAACATGGTGGCTCCCCAGCGCAGGAGGCTTTTTGCCGGGCCTTCCGCAACTCGGGTCTTCCGCAACATGGAAGCGTCCAAAGTATGAGGGGGTGTCCGCCAGGCCTTCCGAAACATGGAAGCCCTACGTTGTTTATGGTCTTAGGGCTTTCGGGCTTCAGGGTCTTAGGGTCTTCGGGGCTCAGGGTCGTAAGGTCTTAGGGTCTCAGAGTGTTGGGGCCTTACGGTCCGAGGGTCTAGGGTCTTAGCGCCTTAGGGCCGTAGGGCCTTAGGGTCCTCGGGCTTCAGGGTCTTGGGGTCTTGGGGTCTTAGGGTCTTAAAGTCTTAGGGTATTAGGGTCGCAGGGTCTCAGGGTCGTGGGGTCTCATGGTCTTTGGTTCTCAGGGTCTTAGGGTCTTAGTGCCTTAGGGCTTTAGGGTCTTAGGGCTTGAGGGCCAGAGGGCCTGAGGACCTTTGATCTTCAGGGCCTTCGGTCTCAGGGTCTTAGGGCCCTCAGGGCCATATAATGTTTTGGTTTTAGTTTCTGAGGGCCTTAGGGCCTTAACGCCTTAGGACGTTAGGGTATTAGGGTCTTCGGGTCTTAGGGTCTTAGTTAGGGTATGAGGTTTTGGGGGGCTTTGTGTCTTCGTGTCTGCGGGTATTATGGTATTCGGGTTTAGGGTTTAGGGTCAGAGGGGCTTAGGGTTGTAAGCTCTTGGGGTCCGAGTTTCTGATGCACGTAGGGTCTCAGGGTCTCAGGGTCTTAGGGGTTTGCGGCCTTAGGGTCTTCGGGACTCTGGGTCTTCGGGTCTTGTGGTCTTAGGGTCCCAGAGTTTTCGGGACTTTGGGTCTTCGAGTCTCAGGGTCTTATGGTCTTAGGGTATTCGAGCCTTCGGGTCTTCGGGTCTTAGGGTCTTAAGCTCTCAGGTCCGTGGGGCCCCGGGGTCTTGGGGTCTTAAGGTGGTGTTAGTGTCTTACGGCCTTGGGGTCTCAGGTCCTTAGGGTATTAGGGTCTCATTGTCTAATGGTCCTATGGTCCGAGGGTCCGAGGTTCTTATGGTTTTAGGGTAGTAGGTTCTTAACGTATTGGTCTCTTAGGGCCCGAAGGCCTTAGGGCCTGAAGGACTCGGGGTCTTCGGGTCTTCGGGCCCCAGGGTCTTGGGGCCTCAAAGTGTCAGGGCCTTAGTGTCTGAGGGCCTTAGTGCCTTGGGGCCGCATGGTCTTAGGGTCTTACGGTCTTAGGGTCTTCGTGCCTCAGGGTCTTAGGGTCTTAGGGTCTTCGTTTCTTAGGGTCCTTGGGTCTTAGGGTGGTCGGGCCCTAAGATATTTGGGACTTCGTGCCTTCGGGACTTAGGGTCTCAGGGTCCTAGGGTCTCAGGGGCTTAGGGTCTTAGGGCCCTGAAGTCTTAGGGTCTCAGGATCTGAAGGATTTCAGGGTCATAGAGTCTTAGGGCTTTCGGGCTTTAGTGTCTGAGGGCCTTAGAGCCCAAGGGTCTCAGGGTCGTAGGGTCGTGGGGTCTGAGGGTTTTAGCGTATTCGGGCCTTTGGGTCTTAGGGTCTTAGGGTTTCGGTTCTTCGAGTCTTCGGGTCATCTGGGCTTCGGGTCTTCGGGCCTTCGGGTATTAGTGACTTCGGGTCTTCGGGCCGTAGGGTCACACGGCCTTTGGTTCGCAGGGTTTTGCTTTAGGGTCTTAGAGCCTGAGGGTCGTAGGGTCTTTGGGCCTCCGGTTCTGGGGTCTTCGGGGCTTCGTGTCTTAGGGTTTTGGAGTCATAGGGTCCGAGGACCTTGAGGCATGAAGGCCTCATGGCCTGAGGGCCTTGCGGTCTTAGGGCCTTAGGGCCTTAGGGCCTTAGAGCCTTAGGCCGTAGGGCCTTTGTCTCTTACGGTCTTAGGGCTTTCATGGTCTTAGTGTCTTCGGGCCTATTGTCGTAGGGTCTTGAGGTATGGGGTATATTGTCGTAGGGTATTCGGGCCTTCGGGTCTTACGGTCCTCGGTCTTCGCGTTTTCGGGTCTTCGGGTTTGCGGGTTTTCAGGTCTTCGGGTCTTCGTTTCTTAGGGTCTTTGGGTCTTAGGGATTCCGGGTTCTAGGGTCTTAGGGTATTGGGGCGTTCGGATCTTAGGGCTTTAGGGTCTTAGGGTCACACGGTTACAGGGTCGTAGGGTCTTAGGGTCTGATGGTCTGAGCGTCTCACTGTCTGAGGATCTGAAGGCCTGAGTGCCCTATGGCCTTAGGGTCTCAGGATCTTAGGGTCTTCAGGTCTCATGGCTGTTGGTCTTAGAGTCGTTGGGTATTAGGTCTTAGGGCCTTATGGTCTTCAAAACTTCGGGTCTTAGGGCCTTGAAGTTTTAGGGTCTTAGTGTCGTAGGGTCTGAGGGTCTGAGGATCGCAGGTCGGGTCGTAAGGTCGTAGCGTTGCAGGGTAGCGGGGTCTTTGGGTCTTAGGGCCTTAGGGTCTTCGGGTCTCAGGGTCTCAGGGTCTTAGGGTCGTAAGGTCTTAGGGACTCAGGGTCCTAGGGTTTCAGGGTCTTGCGGTGTTGGGGTCTCAGGGTCTTGAGTCTTAGGGTCTTGGGGTCTCAGGGTCTTCGGATCTTAGGGTCTAAGGGTCTTAGGCCCTGAGGGCCGTAGGGCCGTAGGGCCTTGGGGTCTTAGGGTCTTTGGGCCTTAGGGTCTTAGAATCTTAGGGTCTTAGGGTCTTGGGGCCTTGGGGTTTTAGGGCCTGAGGGTCTTACGGTCTTAGGGTCTGGGTCTTAGGGTCTCAGGGTCTTAGGGCATTAGGGTATGAGGGTCTTAGGGTCTTAGGGTCTAGGGTTTAGGGCTTCGGGTTTAGTTTTTGGGGCTTTCGGGTTTGGGTCAAGGGTTTACCATCCGGGCCCCTGCAACATGCAGCCGCTCCTTCCCGAAGCATCCGGGCCTTCCGCAACACGGAGCCGTGCCTTAAAGAAACGGCTGGACTGTCCGCAACGCGGAGCCGGGCTTTCCCAAACCTTCGGGGCCTTCCGCAAACACGGGAACGGGCCTTCCCAAACCGAAAGGCCTTTCCGCAACACGCGGCCGGGCCTTCCAAACCTTCCGGGCCTTCCGCAAGACAAGACCGGGCCTTGAAAAAGTTGCTGGGCCCTCCGCAACATGAGCATCTCGATGCTTTCACGGGCCCGGTTGGTTGTTTTAAACACCCCAGTCGGTGGAGCTCCCCATGTGGCCAAAAACGTGGACCCGGCCACGAGTGGTGTTCCGAAATGGAGCGGCGACGCCATGCGGACGGCGCCAGGGGCCGGGGGCACGGCAGAGGCTGAGGCAGCCTCGCCGGGGATCACACCTAAGCCGTGTTACGAGCACGCGAATTGAGGCCAGGGCAGCACCCTCGGTGGGGCCGCAGCGTGTGCTTTCTTCCGGGCCATTGACCAGAGAAAGGGCCCTTAGGTGGAGCTACCCATGGGGCCACGAAACGTATGAGGGGTGTGCCGAAATGGGGCGGCGCCGCCGTGCGGACGGCGCCACTGGGGCCTTAGGTGGAGCTCCTTGTGGGGCCACAGCACGTGTGAGTGGTGCTGACGATGATTGTGATGGTGACGGCCATGATGACGATGTTGCTGATGATGATTATGATGATGATGATGATGATGATGATGATGATGATGATGATGATGATGATGATGATGATGATGATGATGATGATGATGATGATGATGATGATGATGATGATGATGATGATGATGATGATGATGATGGTGGTGGTGGTGATGATGATGATGATGCTGATGCTGATGCTGATGCTGATGCTGCTGATGATGATGATGATGATGATGATGATGATGATGATGATGATGATGATGATGATGATGATGATGGCGATGGCGATGGCGATGACGATGACGATGACGGTGGTGTTTGATGATCGATGAGGGGAGGCGGAGGGGGAGGAGGATTGCGGAGTGGGACGCGGGGCGTTGATTCTTCAAAACGATGACCCAACACGTCAGGATGGTTGGGGAAAATCACTTGACAATGACCGCGGGGTGGCCGCGCACGATCCAGAATTAGTCGCGATTTGCATGTTGTATTTTGTTGTCTCAGGGATGGCAGACTTGCGCACAGCAGGCAATGTGCTGTCACCCCGCCGTCCTTGTTAGCAAATCATACAAAAAATGCTCGCGGGCCTCACGAACTTGATTCCAGACTTTGCCCCGAAGTGTATTTTTCATTGTTTTGACAGGGATGGTGGGGAGGCCCGTTGGTTGCGCATGCTCCGAATCTTGCTGCAGAGTGCGTGATGTATGGTTTTTTGGCAGGGATGGTGGGGGGGAGCATGGTTCCTGGTTGGCCGCCGGTCGCCTGGGGGGGAGCATGGTTCCTGGGTGGCCGGTCGCACAGTGATAGACTTCCCCCGGAATGGAAGCAGGGGATTAGAAGGGGAATTTGTCTAAGCCGCTCACGCCCTGAAGGGCATGTGGGATTCGGAACATTCCTCTCCTTGTCTCTCCCGTCCCAGGGGAGAGACTGGGGGGAGGGGTAAACCCCACCACCGGGGAGGAAAAAGGGTGTTGAAAGAGAAATCTCTCTAAACCAATCCCCCCCCCTCTTGGGGCTCTCTTGGAGTTCTCCTGGGATCTTCGGAGGGCCTCCTGGGGCCATCTTGGAGGCCATCGATCAAAAAGAGGGGGGGGTCCTTTATCGAGGCCCCCCTTGAAGAGGCCCAGGAATTTCCGTCTGGGGCGCTTGTGGGCCTCTCTTGGAGCGACCTTGGGCGGTCTTGGGGCCGTCTTGGGGGCCTCCTGGGAGCCCCTGGGAGCTCTGTTTGGCAATCTTTGGGCCATCTTGAGGCCTCAGAGCGCATCGGAAGCGAAAGGGCAAGAAGGCAAAACACAGTGATGCTCCTTGGGTGTTCGAAGGATTTGGGCTTCTCGGGGAGGTCCTGCGGGGTCTCCAAAAACACCTAGAACTGTCTTGTGGCCCTCTTGGAGCTTCTTGGAGGCAAGATGGGTGTCATCTTGAGCGATATTGCTCCATCTTGAGGCATCTTGGAGGCCATCCTGGAGCATCGGGGGCCCTCTTAGAGCGATCTGCGGCGAAAAAGACCTTCTGTCACCTCTCGACCCCCCAACAAAAACCTCTGGGAGGGGAGGGCGAGGGCCCTCCCCGAAGGGAAGGGGCTTTTGGAAGAGGGAAGAAAGACATCGTTTGACCACCTGCGCCCAGAGGGCTGGTTGGATTTCAATGCGTCCCTGCCCCCCCCCCCCTGGGCCGCGCACGTGCTGCCGGCCATGATTTGTGCCCCCCCCCCCCCCCCCACACCCTCTTGGACGCCCCCCACCTTGGACGCCCCCAAGAGATGGAGGAGGGGGGATCAGGGGGGTAGGAGGGCAAAAGGAAACCCGGGATTGCCTTGCTTTTGCGACTGCGGCTGAGGTAGGCAAGCCGCTGCGGATGGCGTCGTGCCGCGGCAGCCCGAAAGGCCTTCGCGGATCTGAAGTTCAAGCGTTTCCAGCCGCCGTGCCCGGCTGGCGCGACGCGCGTCGCCAGATCAGGCCCGCTTGGGGGGCGGGGGCGGGTTCTTTAGTGTTGCTGCTGTTCCTCCTCGCGCCCCCTGGGCCCCCCTCCTTCCCCCATCACTCCTACAGCGAAGACGCGCATCAAGAGACCAGATGCTTTTCGTCAGGGTACCTTGGATTCTTCGCTCCGCGCGCTGCGCGGTGACTTCGCTCTGCCGTTGAAGTCGGGGGTGGACAGACCTCCTACCCTGACACGTCGATTAGTGAATTGTCCGTTTTCGGTTCTCGAGAGGGCGCCGCGGCCGTCATTTTCCAGGCTTGCGCCCGCCAGGTTTGGGCCCGAGGTCGTTTTCACTAAACCACGTTTTACTGGTCTGTCCATCCCCGATGAAGGAGCTGATGCGTTCGGGGTGCTCCGGGGCCCCCCCTCAGGTGCAGCCCCCGCGCGGGTTTGCAGGGCCGGGCCTCTTGCGAGGGCTCCCTGCGGCAGCGCCCGCACGGAACTTGCCTGCATCGGTCGTGCGTCGGTCGTGGGTGTGATTCTTTCGCAGCTGCTTGCAGCCTCCTCAGGGGAACGAAGAATGACGCAAACATGCCCCCTGGCGCGCGGAGCGCGCCAGGGGCGGCGCCGGTGGCGCCGTCAGGCGGGTCCAGCGCGGATCTGAGAAATGCGCGCGGCTTTCCGAGTTTTTATGTTTATGTCGTTTTTCGTTCCCCTTCTCTTGGCGGAGTACGAGTGAGTGCCCCACGTAGGCCATGCCTCATCAGATGTGGGGGGGTCAGAACGAAGCGGCCCCAGTGATACACCAGCTTCGGTCGGCAATGGCACCGCACCGGCGGAGTCGTAGTGGAGCCGCGGCGCGTCGATGGCGTGGGCAGTGATATTTCCTCAGATGTGATGGCGACTCTTCTTATTTCATTACGCCCCGGGCCCCCCCCCCCTGGGGCCGCGCACATGCCGCAAGCCATAATTTGCGCCCCCGCCCTTGGACACCCCCTCTTGGCCTTCCCTGACTCTCCCCTCGACCCTCCGCAGTCCGCAGCGGTAGGCTGGACCCCGGAGTCCCAGCTGCTATGCCCTCCTGCTTTATTTCTTTGACGGGCTGGGGGTAGTTCGATCCCTACTCCCGCCGCGCGGGCCAGGACGATTGGGAAAACATTGCTGCGCAGTTGCCCATAGTTGTCCCGCGGCTGTCTTGTGGATTGTCCCGTGATTGACCGTTGTTATCCCCGATTGTTCCGTAGAAGTGCCGCCGTGACGGTCCCACGGATGCTGTTTCACCGTGATGGTCTGTCGGTTGGTAGATGCACGGCCCAGGCAGCTAAAGGTGGCCCCAAGAGAGCTCCCAGAGCGTTCCAAGGCGCCCTCACACGCCTTCCCGACGGCCCCCGAATGCTGGTGAGTTCATCGCGAGGTCCCCGAGAAGCCTCTCGAGAAAAACCCGTGTAGCAATTCATGGAACATCTGTTTGTGGTTTTCCCGCCGTTTCGCTGCTGATGGCACTTCCGAAGCTTGAGCATGACCCAAGAGAGGCGCCCAAGAGGCTTCCACGACGCCCCCAAGGGGCCCGGAGAGGCCCCCTCTAGACTCCAAGGAGGCCCCCAAGAGCTTTTTACAGAGGCGTCCAAGAGGCTCCGAGATGCTCGACGGGACCCCGAAGACGCCCCCAAGAAGCCCCCAAGAAGCTCCAAAGTGCCCCAGGAGGCCCCGCAAGAGGCCCGAAGACACCCCCAAGACGCCCCCAAAACGCCCTCAAGAGGCTTCCTGAAGGCCGCCAAGGCACCACACTTGTCCACAAGCTTCCCGCATCCTGGTTTGGCTCAAGCTGTTCTGGATCAAGCCGTTTCGTCTCTTCTCATTCGATCGACCAGAACGCACCAGTATCACGTGAACGTGCAGACGCCGCAGGTAAGCAGACGATGTCGTTTGGACAGCCGCGCGGTGTGTCAGCGAGGAGCGTCGGCGGCAAGGGGCAGCGGGAGCCGATGGGAGTGGAGCTTCCCCCGCGCGAGGACGAGATCCCGTGGCCGACGCGGCTAGCTCACCTTCACCTCCCGATCACGCGCACGCAGCGGCGCCGCATGCAGCGCAAGCACCAGAAAGCCATCGCGCTCCAGCAGTGGCAGGCATTCTCGGAGACGGGCGTGGTCTTCCCCGAGTCTCTTGCATTTCCTGCTGCTTGGGCAGCCTCGGGGCCCCTCTGGCCCATGAGTTGTAGCCTTTCATTTTGAGGACAGGCCGGGCCGCGCGAGCGCGCTGCCCGGCAGACGCGGCACTCGGGCCCCCCTCCTCCGCGCGAAGAGCAGGCCAGGGGCAGCCCTGGCCGTTTATTGATCCGTTTTTGTTTTTCTCTGAGCCCCGGCCGATCCAGTTCAGGCGCTGGTTCGGGACGGTTGCTGTGCTGTCCCAGGAGGGGGCGGGCACGACCTCGAGCCCCGGCCGACTCGGGAGGGCTGCTGTGCGGTCCGAGGAGCGGGCGGGCACGGCCTCGAGAGCTGCTTTCTGGCGGCCCCTGGCTCTCCTGACGTGTGCCTTTCAATCGCAGCCCTGGACGGCAGCGTTGCATGATGTGTGGGCGCCTTGCGGTCCAGCCTCTGCAGATCCATCCCGGAAACTGGCGGGAGTCGGTACCGGCCGCCAAGTCGGGCCTGTCCCTCTGAACGAGGAAAACTCAAAACTATGTTTTTGTTTGACTATTTTGACCAGTGGGGAGCCTTGTTGGAGCATCCTTTTGTTGTTCGCCCAAGGTCCGCCTGTAGGGGGGCGGGTCCGACCTAAGGCCGTGCACGTTTTCTTCGAGGGGTGCCGCCGTGCCGCCCCCGTGTGGAGCTGCGCCTCGGTGCCCCGCTCCTTGGCCCGCTCTCCTCGGGCTCCTCCCGCCGAGCAGCGCTGCCCACCAGACCACCCCAGCCCGACGCGAGAAGGATCCGAGGTTGCCCTCAGCTTATGTCGCACCCTCGGGGGGCCTCGCCCGTCCCCCAGAATTGGTGCCTTCTCTTGGGCCCGACGTGGGCTCGGTGCGGCCTCGAGGCGACTTTGGCGTGGATTCGGCGCGAATTTGACGCGGATTCGACACGGGGTCCGACGAGTCCGACATGGATTCGACACAGATTCGACGCGGATAGGGTCGCGACGGGACAGGCAAGGTCCCCCGAGGATGCAACATAACTCCGTTTCCAGTGGGGGGGGCGGGAACCTGGAGGGAAACACATATGAAGCCCGCCCCCCTCCCCCCCCCAACCCAGAATGCGGGTCTTCGGGTTTGGCTGGGACGATCTAGTAGGCAGTCAGAGCAGCACCTCCGCTGCGCTCCTTCCCATCCCCCTGGGCGCTTCTTCGAGCCATCATCTGGCTCGCCGCCCCACCTCGGCTGTGGTACATAGTTCAGGGCAAGAGGTCAGCGACGCTCCGCGCTCTGCTGTCACGACGCACCGCCGATCGCTGCGATCGTTGCGGGGGTTATTCTGCCCATCATCCCCTGCGGCTCCTCATCGATTCTGCTGCACCCACCCTCACCGTCCCTCCTCCTGCTCAGCCTCCTCTTCCTTAGTCTCTCGTGCTGCTGCTTATCGTGCGTGTCTCGCTCGACGGCTCTGCTTTGCTGCCGCTCCTCGCCTTCCCTCCTCGGTCCTCCTCCTGCTCTTGCTGCTCCCCTTCTGATGTTCCGACCTACTCTAGCCTTGATCACGATAAACAATTTCGAGCACCCAGGACGCACCGAACCTCGAGGGTTTTCACTTCCCAGGCCCTGGGAGGTGCTGCCCGCTCGACTTTGGCCCGGTACGTTTTTTCGGGTGCTCGAGAGGATTCCTGGGATATGGCCATTCGGTACGATGCGGGCAGCATGATGCTCCTGTTCCCCCCTGCCTCTTCGGGATCTTGCCGGAGATTGGCCGACCCCGCGGCAGAGCCGCTCGCTCGGCGGTCATCGGATGGCGCGCGCACCCTGCGTGCCTTGCCCCACGCCCAGCGGTTCGCCGCCCCCCTCCGGGGGCCTATAGGGACGGAGAACGCGGGGTTTCCTTCGGACGGGGCGAGGACGAGGATATACAGCGGCGCTTGAGACATCTTCCAGAGCCGCTGGATCTCGGAGATTCTCGATCTGTTCTCGCCCCTTCGCCCTGGCTTCGTCTTAGATGCCTGTGCTTGAGAGCTGGGGTCTCAATTCGGCGTCACCCAAACATACTTGTACTACATGTGCGTCGCCCCCCAGGGGCGACCTGCGCACCGAGAAATCCCATAGTGTATGCGTCGTGGTGGGCGCTTTATGGCCACACCGCTCGGGAAACGATATACTACAAGATGGCTA
This sequence comes from Prorocentrum cordatum, assembly GCA_963575745.1. Taxonomy (NCBI): domain Eukaryota; class Dinophyceae; order Prorocentrales; family Prorocentraceae; genus Prorocentrum; species Prorocentrum cordatum. Next base: position 767,990 of record CAUYUJ010015260.1, read on the forward strand.
TACTATACGTTCGGGTCGGACGTGCGCCTCCAAGGAGGACGTATAGTATTAGTATGTCTCTGTGTGTCCCCTAGATCTGGGGGCGCCTGTCCACATCACCGCGCAAGCCCCCGGTTGCGCCCGAGCTCTTCGCATCACTGGCTGGGGCTGCCCACCGACTGCGTGGCACACGGCTGAGCTTCCGGGAGGAGAGCATGCGGGAGGTCACGGGCTCAGAGGAGGAAAAGGCACCCCAGACCTTATATTTTTCCCTAGTTTTCCCCGTGTTGGGCCTCCTGGGAGGCCCTCGTCGCCACCGTTGGATTCGCTTTGAAACTCCGGTCAGAACGCACCCCTGGAGAGGTCTGGGGAGTAGCGGCATCGGCACCTCGGGGTCTCCCCACGGGCGGCCGTGTTGCTGCGCCTCCCCTCCGCAGCCTCTTGCGGCGAGGCCGCGCGGAGGCCGGGAGGGAGGCGGGGGCCGGTGTCACGGTGGAGGCCCATGCCAAGAAGCACTTTGCTTGCCTCCAGGGTGCCCGCGGTTTCCTGGGTGTCGATCCTTTTGCCGTGGAAGGCGTGACGGTCCCACGCCAGACATCTATGGACGTCCGGGTGTCTCAGGGTCGGGGTTTCTTGTGGAAGGTTTCTTGTGGACTGGCCTCCACTGTAGTGATGATGGTATTTCTGAGGCTGAGAAGCCACGAGACATAACATCTAGCCGTGGCCGCGCAGCAGCGCTACGCCACATTCTGGAACGCTGGCGGTCGCCACGCTGGCCGAGGTGCGCGGGCGTGTTCCCTTTCCGCGCGCGGCGCAGGCCGCAGCTGCCAGGCGCCCGCGCGCCCCACTCGGCGCTCTGTCCCGGAGGGTGACGGTTCTGGCCACAAGGCTGGTTGCTCCTTTGGTGCGCGCCGCCTTCCGATTGTGATGAAGATGGCCCCAGGACGGCTCAAGATTGCTTCAAGACGGCCCAAGACGCCCATAAGTCCCTCCGAAGGTTGGGAGAGCAGCAGGTCTTCCTACGCCGGCTCTCATGCGGCGCGGGTGCTTTCCTGGGGCGGTCCTCGGGAGGTCTTCCCCGCCTTCAGATTGTGCTGAAGATGGCGCTGGGGAGGATGGCGCGGTTCACGGGGGATGCAGGTCCATGAAAGTGAGCAGGGCCTAGAGAAGGTGACCGAAAGCGATGAGAGCCAGCACGACGGGCCGAGGCCTGCTGGTTGCCCAGCGCTGCAGCGGATTTGTTCCCTCTCCCTCCCCTCCCCTTCCTATGCTCCTCCTCCCGTTCCCCCTCCCCCTTCCCCACCCTCCCGCACACTCCTGCAGCCAAGAGAAAGGCCACAGGAGTCACGATCTGCTTTCTGTTGTGCCTTGTCTGGGGCGGGGTTGCGGGGACATCGAAGCACGTGGTGCTTCTCGACATGTGAGAGGCCAGCCGTGCACCGCCGGAGCGCAAGACCTCCTGAGCGAGGTGGGGCAGTGCAGGAACTGCCTGACATCAGAAGCTCTTGCCTTCGGTGCCTCTTCCCACTTTCCCTGCGTTCCTCCACAGAGTCCTCTCCCTCCTTCCACCCTGCCTCCCAGCAGCCAAGAGCTGACGTAGACACAGCCTCCGGCCTGATTTCCAGGTGGACTCGCTTTTGCCTCTCCTGCATCTCTTGCTGAGTTTTTGTTACCGGCGCTGCCATTCCGCTCTTCCCCGAGCTGACCCTCGGCACGGTCCCGTGCAGCGGGCTCCGGGGGGATGCAGAGTGGCGTGCGGCGTGCGGACTCGCCTTCACGTCCAGAGCGGTCGGCGAGCGATCGAGCGAGCGAGCGAAAGTTGTGGTGGCATGGGGTATATACCATGAATCATATCATTGAGCAAACATTGTTGATGGGACGAGCGTTGTCCAAGAAATCCACAGGGACCTCGATTCTGGCCCAAGATGGCCCCAAGACGCCCTCCGAAGCAGCCCAGATCGTGACCCCGTGGTTCAGGGAGACCGCGGGTGGAGGCAGGGTGGCCCAAGGAAGCCCCCAGAGGCCCCATGAAGACTCCCAGGGGGCCTCCAGAAGGCTTGAAGGAAGCCTAAACAACTTCCGTGAGGCCCCCAGAGGCTATCCAAGGAGGAACCTCCGCAACAAGAGCCGAGGAGGACGGGGAAGAATTCGCAGGGCAGGGCGAGAAGGAGGAAAAAGCAACATGGCGGAAGGATCGCGAATAGCATTATTGAATCGCTTCGCTCATTCCGCCGGCCCATAGTGTAGCGTCGCTGGCACTTGCTTGCGTGCTCGGGGGGCATTTGGGTGGCCTCCTGGGGCCGCTTGGGGGGCACGCGACGGCATCTGAGGAGCTTCTGGGGTGTTCCGCATGCTTCGTCAACTGGCTGTTGGAGGCACCTCTTGGGTGCCTCTTGGGGGGGCGTCTGAGGGTCCCCTGGGGGCATCGGTTCTGCAATCTGAAGCCGTCATTGGCCGTCTTGGCTGCGTGGAGGCCCGATTTGAGGCCACCTGCGGCCAGATTGAGGCAATCCGGAAGCCTCCCAGGGGCCTCCTGGAAGCAGTTTTGACGCATCGAGGGCACTCTTGGGCTATTTTAAAACCTCTTGGACGTCTCCTAGGAGCCTTTGGGGCCCTCGGGAAGCTTTTGGGGTCCTCGTCGGACCGCTTGGGGGACTCTTGCGGCCTCCTGTGGGCCTTTTGGGGGGAACGCTCTGCTGTTGGGTCACGTTCCCCTTCTTGGGCCTCTCTGGGGGCTCTTGGGGCCCTCTCGGGCCGTCTTGGGCGCCTCAAGCACCGTCTTGGGGCCCTCGCGGGCCGTCTTGGTGCCCTCTTGGAGGCCTCTGCCTCTATGTTGGAGCGGTATTGGAAGCCTCTTGGGCCGTCTTGGAGCATCGGGATGCCAAAAGGCCGAACAAAAGTAAAACCCGTCAAAGCCCAATCGTAAAACAATGAGTTGTGCCTCTTGGGGCCACCTCGGGAGATCTCTTGGAACCTCGTCGGCCCTCTTGGGAGCTTCTTGGGGGCCTCTTGGATCCGATTGGGGGCCTCTTGGGACTTCCCGAGAACCTCTCGGGGTAGAAAGCTCGGATTCTCGGTTCGTGTTTCCCTTCTTGGGCCTCTCTTGGGGCCGTCTTGGGGCCCTCTCGGGCCGTCTTGGGCGCCTCAGGCACCGCCTTGGGGCCCTCGTGGGCCGCCCAGGGCCCTCTTGGAAGCCTCTTCGGCTATCTTGGAGCTGTCTTCGAGGCCTCTTCCTCCTCCTCGTCCCCCTCCTCCTCCTCCTCCCACTCCAGCTCTCTCTCTCTCTCTCTCTCTCTCTCCTCTTGATCTTCCTCCTCCTCCTCCTCCTCCTCCTCCTCCTGCAGCGTGTTCCGGAAGGCTCCCGCCGGAACATGCTGTGTACAAGTGCTGTCACTGCTCCCGCCACCGTGCCCTGGGTGGTGGGTCAGAGGCCTCATGGGTGTTGGTTTGGATCTCGTGGTTGGCCTGTCGGGGACGTCGTGAAGGCAGTTTCGCAGCTTCTCGGTAGCCGTTTTGGGACCGTTGTGGGGCCTCCTCGGGGCTGTTTTGTGGCCTCTTTAGGCCTCGTTTGGGCCTCCTGGGTGCCTCTTGGGGGCCTCCTGGGGCCTCTTGGGGGCTCCTTGGGGCCTCCTGGGGCACTCTTCAAGCGGGAGGGTCGAATTTTGGAGTCGTGGTCCCCCTCTTGGGCGCATCTTGGGGCCGTCTTGGGGCTCTGTTGGGCTGTCTTGGGCGACTCTGGGGCCGTCTTGGGGCCCTCTTGGGCCGTCTTGGGGCGCTCTTGGGGGCCTATTGAGCCGTCTTGGAACGTCGGACAGCCGAAAAGGCTGGAAGGCCAAAATCGTTCGAAAACCTTGTAAAATTGACGATTTCGGCCTCTCGAAGCGCTCTGGAGAGGCGTCTTGAAGCGTCGTGGAGTGCCTTGGGGGGCCTCTCGGGCCGTCTTGGGCCTATCTTGGGCGTCCTGGAGCGGTCTTTCGGCGACTCGGGGCCCGCTTGGGCCGTCTTGGGGGCCTCTGGAGGCCCTCCTGGACTATTTTGGACCTCCCCGGCCGCCCCGTCCTCCCAGGGGGGGTCGGAGTGCTTGGGCAAGCGCTGGGTTTGGGGAAGGCGAGTGGGAACCGTTCAGGCAGTTTGGGATGCTCGGGGCAAGAGGCGGAAGCCATCCTCATAAGACATGCAGTCTTCCTGGAGTCCGCCGGAACACGCTGGAATGATCACGCGCTGCGGTTTCCCATACCAAAGTCCTCGGACGTGGGCGCCCTCCCACGCGCGCGTTCCGGGAAGATGCTCCCGGAACGCGCTGAAAAGATATGGCCACATCTCGGGGACGCTCCCGGCACCGCTCCCCCAGCCTTTCCGGGGAGTCTCCACAGCGCTCCAGGAGGGCGCTAGACGCCCCCCAGGAGCCCCCAGAATGCGAAAGGATGGCCCAAGACGCTCCCGAGCAGCCCAAGTCATCCTTCCGACGGCTCTCGAGGCTCCCAGGTGGCCTCCAAGAGACCCCAAGAAGTCTGATAGGTATCACGGTACGGCCCGAAGAGGCCAAAGTCGTATATGTTCAATGGTCTTTTCAATGTTTTTGGCTTCTCGCGTTTTCGAGCTTCCAACGGTCCAAGAGCGCCGAAGAGCCTCCCAAGACCAGCCCAAGACCACCCAAGAGACCATCAGGACGGCCCCAAGACGGGCCAAGAAGGCTCCAAGACTGCCGAAGAGGCGCCCAGCACAGCCCCAGACCACCCCAGAACAGGCCCAAGATGGGCCCAAGAGCGGGAGCAGGAGGCTTCCAGAGACCTCCGAGAGGCCTCCGGGACCCCCCAGAGGCCCCCCCCAACACACACCCCATCCTTGAGAGGCCCCAAAGAGACCCCGACGAGACTCCAAGAACAACCCAAGAGAGCTGTGAGAGCCGTCCCGAGAGAGCCCAAAGAGCGTAACATCGTTGATTTCCTATGGTTTCTCCTATGTTTTTCGCCTTCTCACGTTTTCCCGCTTCCAGCCCTCAAAGATCGAGGATTTTGGAAAAAAGAAAAGGAATTCCAAGAATTCCTTTTGTTCATCAAAGTGGAACTCCTACTCGAGGGTCCCACATATCCCCTGACATCTGGCCGGTACCGCGCCTCCCGGCTTCTTAACGTTTTCGCGGAGTCTCCGAAGTGCCCTGGGTGGTGGGTCAGAGGCCTCATGGGTGTTGGTTTGGATCTCGTGGTTGGCCTGTCGGGGACGTCGTGAAGGCAGTTTCGCAGCTTCTCGGTCGCCGTTTTGGGACCGTTGTGGGGCCTCCTCGGGGCTGTTTTGTGGCCTCTTTAGGCCTCGTTTGGGCCTCCTGGGTGCCTCTTGGGGGCCTCCTGGGGCCTCTTGGGGGCTCCTTGGGGCCTCCTGGGGCACTCTTCAAGCGGGAGGGTCGAATTTTGGAGTCGTGGTCCCCCTCTTGGGCGCATCTTGGGGCCGTCTTGGGGCTCTGTTGGGCTGTCTTGGGCGACTCTGAGGCCGTCTTGGGGCCCTCTTGGGCCGTCTTGGGGCGCTCTTGGGGGCCTATTGAGCCGTCTTGGAACGTCGGACAGCCGAAAAGGCTGGAAAGCCAAAATCGTTCGAAAACCTTGTAAAATTGACGATTTCGGCCTCTCGAAGCGCTCTGGAGAGGAGTCTTGAAGCGTCGTGGAGTGCCTTGGGGGGCCTCTCGGGCCGTCTTGGGCCTATCTTGGGCGTCCTGGAGCGGTCTTTCGGCGACTCGGGGCACGCTTGGGCCGTCTTGGGAGCCTCTGGAGGCCCTCCTGGACTATTTTGGACCTCCCCGGCCGCCCCGTCCTCCCATGGGGGGTCGGAGACGGCGGCATCCGAGGCCCAGGACGCGGAAACCCTGTAAAAACACAAGGGAAATGGGCCCCAGTCCCCCCATGGAGGGTCGGGGCAGCTGTTTTCGGGCCCCGGGCCTGCTCCCCCGGGGATAATTATATATATATATATATATATATATAGATAGATAGATAGATAGATAGATAGATAGATAGATAGATATATAGATAGATAGATAGATATAGATATATATAGAGATAGATATATAGATATATACACACATACATACACACACATATATATATATATATATAAAGAGAGGAAGAGAGAGAGAGAGAGAGAGAGAGAGAGAGACTTGGCCCTGCCCCCCCCGGGGATCGCCAGCACATGTTTTATCGTGTCTGGAGCAAGGCACATCTTCCACAGGCTGTTGAAAGATTAGGCGCCCAGGCGCAACTCGGAGACTCCCCGAAGCAACTGCAAGTGAATAGACAATTTTTTTTTGCAAGTGAATAGACCATTCTGAGAGCACTACCTGTCGAGGAATGAGAGCGAGCGGAAGCGAGGGGGAGGCAAAGGAAAAGGGAACGGGAGGGGGGGAGACTTGAGCATACACGTCGACGGATGACGTCGATACGGCGAGCCCTCGAAGGCCTGGCACGTCACTTCAGCTTGTTAAAAGCGGTCAGAGACTTGGCCCTGCCCCCCCGGGGATCGCCAGCACATGTTTTTATCGTGTCTGGAGCAAGGCACATCTTCCACAGGCTGTTGAAAGATTAGGCGCCCAGGCGCAACTCGGAGACTCCCAGACCCGAATGGAAAAGAAATGGCCCCGGGCCGAAAAAACGCAAACTCCCGAAAGCGATAGGGTAAGATGGGTGGCATTTTCTACCCTATCAGCCTTGCAAATTTCACGGTTTAAATCTATTCCACAACACAGATACCCGCAGCGATTCAGCGGCATCGATCATGGTCGAGGCGGCGGCGATGGCAGTCCAATGCTTACCTCCAGGAGCGTGTCCTGAAAGCTCCTGGTGCGGCAGGCCGGTTCGAGAGCACCGCTTACCGTAAGCATGGCACCATCTTCGCAAACGAAAGAGGCTGCCACCTCGCCAAGCAACTATACGAGTGCATTTCTTCCAAGGGGTTCCGAATTGGCACTGATGCAGACAAGCCTCAGAACAATCGACGGCGCGTCTCAGTAGCTGCAAACGGGGAGCCTGCCACATCAACGACCCGTCAGGGTTCTCAAGATACACTGGTACCCCTGCTTTTCGACAACAGTCAATCAACCGACAAGACACATGGAAGGTTGCGTTCCCAACGTTCAATCGTGCTTGTTGAGCGTCCGTGAGAGAGGCGAGACCCATGGGGCAGGACACAGAACGAAGCGGCTGCCTCAACGCCTGCGACCACGTGGTGCACGGCGTTCCGAGCCAGACCCCCAGCACCGCGCCGGAGGATATCCACCCCTTCAGGAGCCTCTCAACCACTCTCAGCAACACGTTCCCGTGCACGCCCATCTGGATGTCCAAAGACACGACGGCATACCCGGCCTGCCGCAGCTGTCGGCCCACGCCTGCTGATCCGGCGAAGAGCTCCAGGAAGACGCAGCGGCGCCGCCGAGTCGCCCCTCGCAGGGCGGCCTGGAACTCTCGCCGCAGCCGGCGAGCCACGCCAGTGGCCGAGCGGCTCAGCGGCGGCGGAGCACTCGGCCCGCGCCTGCCTCGGCGGCCGCGGGCCGCTTGCGGGCCGCCCGGCGAGAGCTCCGGAAGCCGGAACTCGGCGGCCCAGCGGTCGCCGCCTCCGCGCGGCGCCTGACCTGCAGCTTCAGGGGGTCCGGCACCCTGTTGATGAGCCCCGACTGCAGGAAGCCCTGCTCCACGAGCTGCTGGAAGTGCTGCTCCACGAGCTCCCCGAAGGCGAAGCTCGTGACTGGAACGAGGCCGATCTCGCGCAGCAGCTTCGACTCCTTGGCGTACGTGGCCATGGGCGAGGCTGCCTTCCAGCGCCCGCGGCGCCTGACCTGCTCGACTGTTCGGCGGCTGGTCAGCAGATCGTCGGAGGCGCCGCCGTGCCTGAGGGAGCACAGGTGCGGCCTCAAGCTCTCCAGGCCCAGCAGCGTCACAGCCTGGGCAAAGACGGCGCGGAGCTCCGCAGGGCTGAACGGCAACAGGGGCTCGTCCGGCTTCGAAGCCAGCTGGAGCGCCTGCAGCAGGGGGTTGAGCCACGTGTCCAAGTCCACCAGCACGGACTCCCCAAAAAGGCCCGTCTTGCCCGGCTGGGCCTCCGCCGCGTCGTGGAGGAGGAGCCCCCACGCCTGATAGGCAGGCCCGGCCGTGGCCGTGGGGCCCACCAGGTGCCGAGCTCTGAGCTTGAAACACTCGCACGGCCTGAGGTAGCACACGAACGATATCACAATCCACAGCGCCATCCGCGTCCGCCCCAGGGCCAGGGCGACCCCCGCCATCGCGAAAGCTGCCGACCGCGGCAGCGGGCACCGCGTGAAGCTGGGCACCCTCCGCTTCCAGGCAATGGCCGCGCGCCAGCTCTGCGCCAGGCCAGCCTTGCCTGCCCGGCGCACCTCCGGCAGGAAGTGGGCCAGCGCGGCCGGCAGCTGGCCCCCCATCGGCCGCCGCCGCCCCTGCCAGGAACTGGCTGTTCAAGAAGTCCACCGCCGCGAGGTCTAGCGGCGGCGGGCGCAGTGGTCCGTAAACTTCTGGCACGCCGAGCGGTACAGGGCCTCGGTTGTCTCCTTGATTGCCAGCTGCTCCAGCGGAGTGAGCCCCGCGATCGGCTGCCAGCCGACCAGCAACCTGCGCGCCAGGCTGGCCCGCGCGCCCGCCTGCCGGCTGCCCCCCGGCGCCCGGGGCGCGCGGCGCGGCATCGGGCGGAGCGCGAGGCCCCCCAAGCCCGGGCGCGGCTGCTGCGCTGGGGGAGGCCTGGGCCCGCGGCAAACGGCCGCCGGAGAACCACCCTCGGAGCCCGCGTGAGTACGGATCGGACGGGTTGAGCTCTGAGGCGATCCAGCGGGTGTAGAAGCGGGACCCCGAGGCCAGGATGAGGGCCGCCAACTTCCGAAGAGGCCCTCTGAGATGAAGTGACCGAGCCCGTCCTTTCGCGGCCGCTAAGGCTAAGGGTAAGTTGTCCACCAGGGTCGCCAAGCGTTTCCCGAAAGCCTCTGAACTCCGAAGAAGATGCCGGGCAGCTAGAACCAACGCCTCCCCCTCCAAGCCCAGTATGTTCATGTCCTCCAAGATCTGCACGGCTGCGACCCCTGCCCAAGACGACGCCTCCAAAACATCTCTGGGAACTTCGTCGAAGCTCGTCTCCGGGGCGTCCAAGAACTCCAGTGGCCCCGAGGCGGCGCGTGGAACGGCCGCGCCTCCCGAATGCGATAGGGTAAGATGAGCATCATTTTCTACCCTATCGACCTCGTGATTTTCCACGTCGGATCGCTCTGGAGGCCTGCCGCCCGCCTCGCCCCTGACCACCTCTCGGAATTCGGCCATGCCGGGCGTTGAGGAACTTGGCAGAGGAGGTGATGGGACGACTGCGTGACCGATCGCTCTTTCACGGGCCCGAGCGCCCCCCTCGACTCGATACCGCCATCGCTCCGACTGGCGTCCGATCTCCGCGACTCTTGCGGTCGGGAGTCGACGTCTGACAAGGCCGAGCCCGAACTCGGACGCATCGGAGGCTGTCACCTGCGTGCGCCAAGGCGCGAGCGCGTCGGCCTGCAGCAGCGGCAGGAGGCACCTCACCTGCCACAACTCGCGCCGCACGGCCTGCCACAGCACGATGGGCTGCGGGCCGGCCTCAGCGGCGAAGGCGCACGCGGCCTGCACCAGGCACAAGGCCTCGCGCCTGAGCAGCGCCGCCCAAGTGATGTGGCCGAGCAGGACCTTCATGAGCGTGCCGCTGCACTTGCCAATGCGGAGCAGCTTCTCAATGGCCAGCCTCAGGCGCCAGAGGCACTTCGGTCTGGTGGCCAGGAAGCGGCCGTGGGACAAGCTCAGGCCGAGAAACTCCGCGTCTCGACAGGCAGGCACCCGGTCGTGCACCACGAGCCCCAGCTTCTCAAGCTGTCCCCGAAGGCGTCAGCGCCAAGGTTGGTGTCGTCCGCCTCTGCGCCCAGCACGAAAAAGTTGTCCACGTAGCCTGCCGCCACGGGCGGCTGCCCCGGCTGCACCCGTCGCCCGGGCTGACCGTCCTCGATGAGGCTGCTGGGTGGAAAACCGCCCAGGCTGAGGCCCCGGCGAAGCACGCCCTGGCACAGGTGCAGGGCCCACGAGAAGCCCATGGGGAGGACGCGCAAGCAGGGCGTGATGGGCTCCCCGGCTCCCGCCGGCAGCCCAGTCACGCCGCAGCTGAGCAGCAGCCCGGCGTCCAGGCTCGGCAGCGAGAAGTGGTGCACCACGTCGGGCGGCACCAGCATGTGGTAAAAGGCCGCCTCGAGATCCCCGGAGGCAATGAGCACCTCCTGGTCGGCCTCCAGAGAGCCGAAGGCCGAAGGTGTCGGTAAACGAGTGGACGGCGCCGGCAGGAAATCGCAGTTGATGACTCCCGTGTCGAATATTATCCTGAGACGCTCGTCCTTGCGCCTGTCAAAACAGTCCGAGGTCTCCACGGCGACCATGCTTCCAAGTCAGCATTCCGCGGCGCCAGGTCTCTCTCAAAAAGGTAGCGTATTCACAAACGTTGTGCTTCAGCAGCGGGTCGACGTATGCGCCCCGCGGGCAGGCCTCCGCGCGGAGGCTCCGAGCGGCCCGGGGCGGTCGCAGCATGTGCCCCTTCCAATCCCTGAGCCACGAGGCGTCCACATCGCCCAGCATGTCTGTCAGAAACACCGGCTTGCTGGTCATGGACGGCCAGGCGATCTCGTCGCCGTCAAAGGGAGCGACGGGCCCGCCACCACTAGTGTAGCCGGGCGCGCCTGACAGGAGCGCGCTCAGGGCTCCCTGTCCTGAATCAAGATCTGGAGGAGGTGGTCCAACGCGCCGATAGCTGTGGCGTACGTGTTCCAGGGCCAGTCGCTGACCTGGATTGGGGCTGACGCCGGAGCTGGAACCCAAACAGCCATACATGTCATTCAGCACGTCGATGCCATCGGCGGCCCACTTATCAGCATGGGCGGCGCGGAGGCGGCGGCGGGCCACACAGCGGCTCGCAGGTACTTGGCAAAACTTGTCGGGCGGCAGCTCCAAAGCGGGCAGCGGGAACAGGTCGCGCTGGCGGCCTTCCTCCATGCCCTCGCAGAGCAGCGGGCCCGGCGGGCAGCAGCAGACGCGGCGGGGGGCGCCCAAGTTCCCCGCCGCGGGGCGTTCAGCCCTCTCCTCCCTGCCCTCCTTGGCCCTTCTTGCCAGATTTCTTCCTGGCGTCGGGCTTCGGGAGGGCTCGTTCCTCGCGCGCCTTGCGGCGCTCCTTCGCCAGCGCAGCCTCGCGCGCCAGCTCGGCGGCCACGTAGGACTGCAACTGCGGGCAAACGCAGAGGTTTCCCCGGGAGTGCTGGTTCCCGAGGAAGAGGTGTCGGTCGTAGCTCTCGTCGTCGTTCTCCTCGTTAAGGTGGTGCCGATACCTCTCCTCCTGCACCTGCAATGAGCGGCGCACGACCTCATATGAGGCCAAGGAGGCCACATTCAGCTGGTCCTAGCAGACGCCCTCCTGCAGGATGCGGCAGCACTCCTCGTGCTCCACCGCCCCCACGTCGGCGTCCGTGAGGCGGAACATCGTCTTGAACAAAGTGTGCCTCCCCAAGGGCGTGCCGCCGTGCTCACAGATGAAGCGGCAGACCCAGAGGCAGGTCCTAGGACCAGTCAGCCTCCAGTCTGGCCAGGGATGCTCTACCAGCCGCAGCACGCCCTCCCTGAACTCAATGTGTCGCTGCCCCAACATGTCGTAGCAGACTGCCAGCACACGCGGATCGGGGGGCGCCACACCAGCCCCCGGGGCCGCTGGGCCGGGTGCCGGTGGCATCGGCGGCAGCGCTGGGGCCGGCGCCGCGGGCGCAGCTGGTGCGGCCGCAGCGGGCGCTGGCACGGCCAGCACTCCTGGGGCGGCTGGCGCTGGAGCAGGCGCCGCGCCGCCAGCAGCGGGCGGCACCAGGGTGCCTGGCACCGCGGGGGCGCCAGGAGGCCCACCCATCGCAGCCACGAGGGCGCCGACTCCACCAGTCACGCCAGCAGCGGCTCCGGCGGGGCCCGCCGCCGCGGCACCGGCAGCAGCAGGCGCGCCTGGGTTGGCCAGAGCGTGTACGCCGGCAGCGACGCCCAGCACGTTCCCCGGCGCGAGCTCGAGGTTCAGCATCTGGAGGGCGGGCGGCGGGTACCCAGCAGCAACCGCGCGGCCGATGGCCGCCCAGGCCTCGGCGGCCGTGGGAAGCCTGCGAAACCGATGAACGTGCCCAGCCGCCAGCGCCGCCGGCGTCGCGCCCTGGCCCACGAGTCTGACCACCTCCGCCACATCGGGCCCCGGCGCGTTGCCCTCGTCGTAGTCGTCGAAGTCCGGCGTCAGGATGTACGACAACGCGCCGCGCTCTCCCAACGTGAGCCGCTCGTGCCAGAGCAGCGGCCCCGCCACGCGGTACCTCACCGCGTAGAAAGCCCCCGCCATCAGCGCGAGTGCAGCTGCCGGAGGCGGCTGGCCCGCGCCTGCTCGACGGCGAGCTCCGCGAAGTTCGGCTCCTCGTCCGCCGGGCGCGCCGCGACAGGCGGCTTCTGCTCCAGCCCAAGCGGCAGCTGCCCGCCGCTGGCCTGGGCCGTCGGGGCACCAGCGAAGAGCGCGCGACGGAGCCGATCCACGAGCCGCCCCGCGACGGACAGGACCAGCTTCGCGGCCTCCAAGAAGATCAGCCCCAAGAGCCCGATGCCGAGCTGGACTGACCACGAAGGCCCAGCGCCGCCTGCCTCGGGGCAGGCCGGACAAGGGGTACACGGCGAAGGGCAGACCTGCACCTCTCGCGCCTCCACGGCGGCCGAGATGCAGTCGGCAAGCGGCACCAGCAGCGGCGAGGCGCCCACGCCCTCCGCCTCAGCCGGCCCGGCGCCCGCCCCGTCAGCAGACGGGGCTCCCTCGGAAGGGGGCGCGGGCGGCGGGGGCGGCACCCACGGCGCAGCCTGCCACCACCAGCGCGCAACGCTTATGGCGCTGAGGTGTGCGAGAAGAGAAAGTCCGATGCCTCGAGCTTGCATGAGGCGAGGGCGGCTGTGCCCTCAAAGCGACACACGTCGACGGATGACGTCGATGCGGCGAGCCCTCGAAGGCCTGGCACGTCACTTCTGCTTGTTAAAAGCGGTCATATATATATATATATATATATATATATATGTATGTGTGTGTGTGTTGAAAAAATTCGCCGGCCCAACGGGCCAGAGGCGTGCTAAGACCTCCGGTGACTGCTTTACAATCTTTCTACTTCGCGCGCGCGGGGCGGCCCCTGGGGGCCCCCGGGCGGAAAGTACCCTGGCAAGGTCCCGAGAGAGTCCCGGGAGGAGTCACCAGGGCGCTCCAGCAGCGCACCAACGCGGCTCCGAGACGTCCCCGAGAGCCCCAAGAAGGGCCAAGAGGCTTCCAAGAGGCCCCCAAGATGCTACATGAGGGGTCCGAGATGCCACAAGATCGCTCCAAGACGCCCACGATGGCCCCCAGACGCCCCAAGAGGCCTCCAAGAGCACTCCCGAGAGGGCCCCAAGAGGCAAAATTCACTGCTTTTCCTTAGGTTTTGGAGAGATTTTGGCGTTTCCACCTTTTCGGCTTCACGACACCCCAAGACGGCCCAAGAGGCCCCCAAGACCGCCCCAAGAGGGCCCAAGAGGCCCCCAAGAGGGCCCCAAGACGGCCCAAGAGGGCTCCAAGACGGCCCAAGAGGCCTCCAAGACGGCCCAAGAGGGCCCCAAGAACGCCCCAAGAGGGACCCCAGGGGGGGAACACGAAACAATATTTCGAGCCCTCGGCCCTCAGAAGTCCCCAGGAGGCCCCAAGAGGCCCCTAAGAGGCCCCAAGAGGCCCCCAACAGGCCCTCAGGAGGCCCCCAAGAGGCCTGTGCTTGATAGCGTTGTCCAAGATCGTCCAGTGCCCCCCCAGCCTGGGCCAGAACCTGAGCGCGCGCGGAGCGCGCGCGATATTTGTGTTTTGTTTTTGTTGTTTTTGTTTTTGTCTCTCTCTCTCTCTCTCTCTCTCTCTCTATATATATATATATAGATACGGCCCCTGGGCCCCGACCCCCACCGCCGGGACATCTCCAGACAATCCCCGGTACCGCCCAAGAGGACAAGGGTCCAGCATATTTTTTCTCGTCGAAGCCCCCAGGGGGCTAGGGGAAGAAAGATGGGTGCCTTCAATAGTGGGAGTCGAGCAGGGGTCCACGAACGTTGCGGTATCAGGACCGAAACGTTTGCGTATTTTGTTATTTTTGGGGGTTCACAATCTGACGCCTCTGAGGAATTGTGATCCACGTCGCGTACATAAAAGGAATATAGTTATGCCAACAACTCGTGATCTAAGGAGAGTCGTTCTCTGTCGTCACAGTCTGTCCCTTCCTCAGCACCTGGTTCACAAAACATGCAGCGACTGAAAACATCTCTCTGCAAGTCCCTGACACATACGTGGCAGGTAGGTCATTTTGTAGCTGGGTTCGAAGGCCCCGCCTTGAGGCTTGCCCAAGGGGGTCTGATGGGTGCCCTTTGGGTGGGCACAACGGCCGTGGGACCTCTGATAGAGCCCTGGGAATCGGATGCCCAAGAGCCTCGTGGGAGTCTTGCTGAATGTAGTGGGGTCCTGGTCCTGGTGGCTGCACTGATCGAGACCACGGTTGTCACAGGTGGGGCCGCCATAAGAGCTTGGATGCGGTCCCCTTGGAAGCTCGAGGGGGCCTGTGGTTGCTATACTGCTTGCTGGTTGTGGATGCTCTGGCCAGCCCGAGGTACTACCAGTAAAATGGCAGCCGCGTCAGTACATCAGTGACCACAGGAGCTGATTCCCTATATCCGACTGTAGTGATTGTCGTGGCGAAGCTCAGGGAAGCCCTCAGAACCATTCGCGGGTGCGGAGCGAGGGTGGCCCTCTCGTGCTATCTGGTAGCACATCAGGTTTCGCAGGGGGGGCCCTCCCTGTGTTCCATACGCGCCGTACAAGGACATGTGAGGCCCAGGCTTGTATAGTATCCTGGTTGTGTATTCTCTAAGGAAGAGGGAGGAAGAGGAAGAGGGAGGCGGAAAAACTGGAGACCAGAGCGCCCTATTCAAAACGACGACCCAGAGCAGGAGGGTTGAGAACAGTACTACCAGCACTGGTGTTTCACTCTTTTGCTTCCTCTTGCTCCTCGAGCCGACAGTCGGCGCCGCGTATTGACGGTGCACGCGGGCTCAGAGGAGCCCTCGGTCTGCGTCAGGGGCTGCGGCCTGCAGGCCAGAGGGAGCTTAGTTTGCGACGGCATGGTCTTGGCGTGTCGGGGCCGCTTCGTTTGATGGGGGCATATCTGATTTGCTCGTTGTATGGACTTAGCGGTCGAGCATGCGAATCAGAATCCCCGCCCCTGCATATCGAAACATGCCAACCTATGCTGTAGTATGCTGTCTCATATGCTACTGTGTCATAGTATAGTGTATTCCAGCTTCGGAGCCGAACGCCCTAAGATCGCCCTAAGATCGCCCAAGAAGCTAGGGGTCCGAAAGGTATCAGGACCGAAACGTTTGCGTATTTTGTTATTTTTGGGGGTTCACAATCTGACGCCTCTGAGGAATTGTGATCCACGTCGCGTACATAAAAGGAATATAGTTATGCCAACAACTCGTGATCTAAGGAGAGTCGTTCTCTGTCGTCACAGTCTGTCTCTTCCTCAGCACCTTGTTCACAAAACATGCAGCGACTGAAAAACATCTGCTCTGCATGTCCCTGGCACATACGTGGCAGGTAGGTCATTTTGTAGCTGGGTTCGAAGGCCCCGCCTTGAGGCTTGCCCAAGGGGGTCTGATGGGTGCCCTTTGGGTGGGCACAACGGCCGTGGGACCTCTGATAGAGCCCTGGGAATCGGATGCCCAAGAGCCTCGTGGGAGTCTTGCTGAATGTAGTGGGGTCCTGGTCTTGGTGGCTGCACTGATCGAGACCACGGTTGTCACAGGTGGGGCCGCCATAAGAGCTTTGATGCGGTCCCCTTTGGAAGCTCGAGGGGGCCTGTGGTTGCTATACTGCTGGTTGTGGATGCTCTGGCCAGCCCGAGGTACTACCAGTAAAATGGCAGCCGAGTCAGTACATCAGTGACCACAGGAGCTGATTCCCTATATCCGACTGTAGTGATTGTCGTGGCGAAGCTCAGGGAAGCCCTCAGAACCATTCGCGGGTGCGGAGCGAGGGTGGCCCTCTCGTGCTATCTGGTAGCACATCAGGTTTCGCAGGGGGGACCCTCCTTGTGTTCCATACGCGCCGTACAAGGACATGTGAGGCCCAGGCTTGTATAGTATCCTGGTTGTGTATTCTCTAAGGAAGAGGGAGGAAGAGGAGGAGGGAGGCGGAAAAACTGGAGACCAGAGCGCCCTATTCAAAACGACGACCCAGAGCAGGAAGGTTGAGAACAGTACTACCAGCACTGGTGTTTCACTCTTTTGCTTCCTCTTGCTCCTCGAGCCGACAGTCGGCGCCGCGTATTGACGGTGCACGCGGGCTCAGAGGAGCCCTCGGTCTGCGTCAGGGGCTGCGGCCTGCAGGCCAGAGGGAGCTTAGTTTGCGACGGCATGGTCTTGGCGTGTCGGGGCCGCTTCGTTTGAAGGGGGCATATCTGATTTGCTCGTTGTATGGACTTAGCGGTCGAGCATGCGAATCAGAATCCCCGCCCCTGCATATCGAAACATGCCAACCTATGCTGTAGTATGCTGTCTCATATGCTACTGTGTCAGGATTCCAGCTTCGGAGCCGAACGCCCTAGGATCGCCCTAAGATCGCCCAAGAAGCTCCCAAAGACGGCTCCAAAACTGGCCAAATAGGCCCCAAGACTGCCGAAGAGGCGCCCAGGACAGCTCCGGACCACCCACCCAAGATGAGCCCAAGAGCGGGAGCAGGAGCCCAAGAGCGGGAGCCCAAGATGAGCCCAAGAGCGGGAGCAGGAGGCCGCCAGAGACCTCCGAGAGGACTCCGGGACCCCTCAGAGGCTTCCAACACACCCCAGACCCCTGAGAGGCCTCTAAAGGACCCCGACGAGGCCCCAAAACCAGCCCAAGAGAGCTTGGGGAGCCGTCCCGAGAGAGCCCGAGAAGGGTGAAATCGTTGATTTCTGCTGTTTGTTGTTCTATGTTTTTCGCCTTCTCACGTTTTCCCGCTTCCAACGCTGAAAGACCGAAGAGCTTGAGAAAAGATAGATTCCAGAGGCTGGCACGGGGCCTCCAAAAAAAGCCCTTGGATGGAAGAAACGACACAACTTATAGTCCATGAGTAAGCCCATCAAGCCTAGCTAGAACTTGCGCGCGCGCGAAGCGCGCGCGATGGTTCTAGTATATATGTATACATTTATATATATATATATATATATATGCGCATATTCGCCATATGGTTAGAGAGGGTTGGATACTCCGAATGGTCATTTCTCCACAGGCGTGGGTGCTCGAATCCACCCAGCTGGCTGCCTGATGCCGACGAGTTGAGCCTGGTACCCCCTCGTTGCGGTGCCGCAACTCTCAGCATCTGCCTGGTGCTTGAGCAGCAGCATATCTCTCCGTACATATCTGAAGCGCCCCTCTCGCGGAGAGTTCTGGCGAACGTGGTGCCTCTTCTCCGATTCCGCTGCGCATGTTTGTTTCGCTTCCTGGGCCCTGCGCTCGAGATATTCTCGACCTGGAGCTGGCCACTGACGGAGGCGAAGTCGTTCTTTTCACTTGCCCTGCAGGTTTTCAGTCACCAGTGTGTCGGCAGGTTTCCCTGCGGGCTTGGTCTGTGTGTCGGCGTTCCGTTCATTATCGGTGCTGGCTTCGCTCTGCCGTGCTTTTGATTCGTCTGGGCAGAGCTTGAGACTCGTCACTTGATGTGGGAACGACGGGTTGCGGGTTAGCGCGCCCGGCCGAACTGCGCAAGAAAGCACTTCGCAGGCAGATCAACGTTTCTGTATGCGGGCTGCGGCTGCACCACCGCCGCCACCGCGGGGGGGGGAGGGCGAGCAGGAGGAGGAAGCTGAGAAGGAGGAGGCGCATAAGGAGGAAGGGGGAGAGGGTGGAGGGGGAGGAGGCGGAGGAGGAGGAAGAAGAGGAGGAGGAGGAGGAGCAGGAGGAGGAATAACAATAAGAAGAAGAGTCAGGATCTTGTCTGGGGGCCTCAACTAGATCTTCGGGGGCCGTCGGGGCGATTCCAGCACTTCCGCAACGCATGTGTGCCCCCAGGACTTCGAGACCCTGTGCAGGCTCCTTGGTCTTGCGTCACAGTTTCAGGGATGCGTCGTGGCGTCTCGTCGGAATGCTCTCGGTAAACCAAGGCAGTGTGAGAGTCCCGCGGGATGCTCGCTGGGTTCGTTGTATTTTCCGGGGCTGACATTCGCAGCGTTCGCCGTGCACGCATGATTACCGAATGGCGTGCGGTTTATCCTCCCACCGTGCGTGGCATGTGGGTGTGAGGTTATTCGGGTGGTTGGTAGGGCCTCGTCGGAGGTCTGTCAGGAGCATCTTGGAGGCAGATGTTGGGATTTGTGGGAGCGTCCTGGGAGGCTGTTGGGGGCGTTCTGAAGCTTTCTTCGGTCTCCCAGGGTGTTTCTTGGTGTCTTTTTGGGGGCTTCTTGGGGCAACCTGGAGTCGTCGTGGAGCCGAAAGCTGGAAATGTCTGTTCGGGTTTCCCCGCTGGGCCCTTTCTTGGCGCCTTTCCTGGGGCCTTCATGGGCCGTATTGTTGTTTTGTTTGGCCGTCTCGGGGCCCTTGCGGGCCGTTGTGGCGCTCTCGTGGGGGCCTTTTGGGCCGTCTTGCACGTTGCGAAAGACCACAAGGCGAGTATGTTAAAAACATACGTTGTCCCGAGGAAATGGGGCAATTTTTTTTTCGTCGGGGCCTCTCGGGGGGCCTCTTGGAGGCCTCCTGGGGCGTTTTGGAAGCATCTTTGGCCTTCTGGATGTCGCCGTGAGCGTCTTGAAATGATTCTTCGGCGATCCGGGGCCCTCGTGTACCGTCTGGGGGGCCTCCGGAGGCCCGTTGTGCACGCGGCGGGGCCCTCTGCGCCCCCATGACGCGTTCCCCCGGGGGGTCGTCTGCGGTCGGGGGGGGAGGTCCAATTCCCGGTTGGGGGTCCCAGGGGAAGGGCGGATGATGGTCGGGGGCGGAAAAGAGGGGGGTGATGACAAGGGGGGGTGGATATCATGGCTGGGGCCATGATATCTCCCCAGATTTCGTGGCGCCTCTTCTAATTTCATTACGTCCCTGGCCCCCCCGCTGGGCCGCGCACATGCCGCCGGTCATGATTTGCACCCCCCCTCTAGGACACCCGCCTCTTGGCCGCTCCCGAGATGGGGGGGAGAGTCGAATCTCGCACGCTTGGAGACCCACAAGGGGTCGGCGGATTCCATGGATGCCCAGCGCGGTGGAGCCTGGAACCCTTCGCAGCGGTTCTGCCACGGCGGTCGGGTTCATGGTTCTCGGAGGTGAAGTGGTCGTGTACCTTACTTTTGTTCGACACGTTGCATTTTGATTATAATGTGCATGTAGACCTTTCCTCCAATTGGAGAGCCCACGATGGCCCCGAGATGCACCCCACACGGCCTAATACGGAGTCCAGATAGCTCCAGATAGCTCCGAGGCGGCCAAGACGCCTCCAAGACGTCCCTTGGGAAAGCCCGAAGAAGCTAACATAATCGATTTCCCGTTGGCGTTTGAAGGTTTCTTGTATTTTGTTGTGGTTGTTTTTTGTTCGGCCTGGCGACGGTCCAGATGGCCTAAGAGGCTCCCAAGATCGCCCCCAGAGCGCCCAAGAGGCCTCCACGATAGCCCCATGATGGCCCAAGAAGCTCCAAAGACGGCCCCAGGAGAGCCCCAAGACGGCCCTAGAGGACTCAAGACGCCTCAGATTGCCTCCAAGGCAGCCCCGAAGCGCTCCAGGCGGGCTCGAAGACGGCGAAGGCATGCCTCAAAGACGACTTCCAGTAGCGTCCGACGGGCCAGGAACGCTCTAAGATGGCCAAAGAGGCCGGGGCAGTGCGGAGAGATGGCTCCCGCGGGGCGCGCGTGCACGGGTGCGCTGAACTCCTTTGTGGGCTGCGATCCGCGTGAGGGGCCGTGCGAGCACGCCCACGGAGGCCGCATGTGGACCTCCGCCGGATACGCCCCGTGCCGGGCACGTTTCGAAATGGGCGCGGGGACGCCATGCAAAGATGCCTACAGTCAGGGCCCTGAAGAAGGAACCCTTTTCGTTGGGGAGAGGCTCCGTGTTCCTTAAGCGTTTCACAGCCAACCTCAGGCTTTTCTTATGTCTTTGATCGGAAACCAAAGTTCAACTTATGGAAAAAAGGGGCTTCGTTCCTTATTTAATCGCTTCGCTCATTCCGCCGGCCCATATTGTCGCACAGTTGTGGGCTAGCCGAGTTTTGGGGCCTCTTGGGGGCCGTTTTGGGGCCTCTTGGGGCCTCTTTTGGGCCTCTTTTGGGCCTCTTGGGGCGTCTTGGGGGCCTCTTGGGGGCCTCTTGGGGCCTTTTTGGGGCCTCCTGGGCGCCTTCTGGGGCGGAGGGCTCGATTTTTCAGTTCTCGGTTCCCCTCTTGAGCCCCTCTTGGGCCCGTCTTGGGGCCTCTTGGTCCGTCTTGGGCGGCACTTGGGCCGTCTTGGGGGCCCTCCTGGGCCGTTCCGGGGCCGTCTTGGGAGCCTCATGGGCCGTCTTGGAGCGGTCTTGGGGGCCTCTTGGGCCGTCTTGGAGCGTCCGGAAGCCGAAAAAGCCAGAACGCAAAAAACAGCGAAAAAACAATGAAAATCAACGATTTTGGCCTCTTGGGGCCCTCTTCGGAGGCCTCTTGGAAGGCCCTTGGGGCGTCTTGGAGGCCTCTTGGGCTGTCTTGGGGCCCTGTTGGGCGTCTTCGGGCGATCTTTGGCCGTCTCGGGGCCCTCTTGGACCGTCTTGGAGGCTTCTTGGGGGCCTCTTGGCCCGTCCTGGGGCCCTGTAACAGGGCTCCGGCATCTCTGGCCCGACCTTGCGGGGACCTTGCCGGGGACCTTGCCGGGGACCTTGCCGGGGACCTTGCCGGGGACCGGCCGGGACCTGGTCGGGGTACTTTTCGTCTGCAGACCCCCAGGGGCCGCCCCGCGCGCGCGAAGTAGAAACATTGTAGAGCAGTTACCGGAGATCTTAGCACGCCTCTGGCCCGTTGGGCCGGCGAATTATAACGGCGATGCAGGACAAGGCACCGAGAAGGTATCGCTAAGTTGTCAGTTTCACGTTCCTGCCATTTCTCCTGCATGTCGAACTTCACAAGGACCAAGGTGCATGGCGCGAAGCGGCAAAGCAGTCTTGTATGTGTCTATGTGTGTATATATGTAGTATGTATGTATGTATGTATGTATGTATGTACGTACGTACGTACGTATGTGTGTATGCATGTGTGTAATGCAATGGAATGTAATATACTGCAATGCCATGCAACACCATGTCATGTACTGAATGCGTGTGTGTATGTATATATGTATGCATGCATGCATGCATGCATGTATGTATGTGTGTATGTATGTATGCATGCATGTATGTCTGTCTGTCTGTCTGTCTGTCTGTCTGTCTGCCTGTCTCTATGTATGTATGTATGTATGTATGTATGTGTGTATGTATATATGTGTATGCATGTGTGTGTGTACGTATGTACGCACACATGCATGCATGCATGTATGTACGTATGTATGTGTGTATGTATGTATGCAATACAATGGCATGGAACACGATGTAAGGTAGTGGATTGCAATGCGATGCAATGCAATACCATGTAATGTAATGAATGTAATGAATGTGTGTGTGCATGTATATGTATGTATGTACGTATGTGTGTATGCATGCATGCATGCATGCATGTATGTGTGTATTTATGTATGTATGTATGTGTGTGTATGTATGTTTACATGTATGTATACATGTATGTATATGTGTACGTATACATGTATGACAGTATGTACGTATGGAAGTATGGATGCATGTATACGTACATATATGCATGTACACGAGTACATGCATGCACGGATATACATCGGACTACATCTTTCAGACGGTGGACCTGGCCCGGGGGGGCAGGGGCCACGACCACGACGTCAAACGGGGGAGCCGTGCGCTTCGCTCTCCTCGGGCCCCCGTGAATCGCCTCGGAGGGCCATCCGCCCGTCGCCAAGGCGGCACGAGACAACCTCGAGCAACCCACACGACGCCCTCCAGGGGCATCGCCTCAAGAGACGCTCAAGACAGCCCCAGGGAACCCCAGGATACACGCCAGGACGCCTGGAAACCATGACTTGATCCTTGTAGAGTTCTTCGTCTCCGATGGGCTGCTGTGGCCTCCAGATGTCGGCCACGCGCAGAGGGGGCATAGGGGACGGAGGGGGTTCTTAGAAGCACCCCTGCTCCTTCGAAGAAGCCTTCTCCCCTCACCCTACCCACTTGTGCGCGCCGCCCAATATCGCCCCCAAGAGCCCCCAGGAGGCTCCCAGGCCTTCCCGAGAAGCTCCGAAGATGGCGCGCGCGCGCACCCTGCGTGCCCTGCCCCACGCCCAGTGGTTCGCCGCCCCCCTCCTGGGGCCTACAGGGACGGGGACGGAGAACGCGGGGTTTCCTTCGGACGGGGCGAGGACGAGGATATACAGCGGCGCTTGAGACATCTTCCAAAGCCGCCG
The DNA here is from genome assembly GCA_963575745.1 of Prorocentrum cordatum. Lineage (NCBI taxonomy): Eukaryota > Dinophyceae > Prorocentrales > Prorocentraceae > Prorocentrum > Prorocentrum cordatum. The sequence goes on from CAUYUJ010015260.1 coordinate 790,571, forward strand.
GATCTCGGAGATTCTCGATCTGTTCTCGCCCGTTGTTACCTTCGCCCTGGCTTCGTCTTAGATGCCTGTGCTTGAGAGCTGGGGTCTCAATTCGGCGTCACCCAAACATACTTGTACTACATGTGCGTCGCCCCCCAGGGGCGACGCGCGCACCGAGAAATCCTATAGTGTATGCGTCGTGGCGGGCGCTTTATGGCCACACCGCTCGGGTAACGATATACTACAAGATGGGTATACTGTACGTTCGGGTCGGACGTGCGCCTCCAAGGAGGACGTATAGTATTAGTATGTCTTTGTGCGTCCCCTAGATCTGGGGGCGCCTGTCCACATCACGGCGCAAGCCCCCGGTTGCGCCCGAGCTCTTCGCATCACTGGCTGGGGTTGCCCACCGACTGCGTGGCACACGGCTGAGCTTCCGGGAGGAGAGCATGCGGGAGGTCACGGGCTCAGAGGAGGAAAAGGCACCCCAGACCTTATACCTTTCCCTAGTTTTCCCCGTGTTGGGCCTCCTGGGAGGCCCTCGTCGCCACCGTTGGATTCGCTTTGAAACTCCGGTCAGAACGCACCCCTGGAGAGGTCTGGGGAGTAGCGGTATCGGCACCTCGGGGTCTCCCCACGGGCGGCCGTGTTGCTGCGCCTCCCCTCCGCAGCCTCTTGCGGCGAGGCCGCGCGGAGGCCGGGAGGGAGGCGGGGGCCGGTGTCACGGTGGAGGCCCATGCCAAGAAGCGCTTTGCTTGCCTCCAGGGTGCCCGCGGTTTCCTGGGTGTCGATGCTTTTGCCGTAGAAGGCGTGACGGTCCCACGCCAGACATCTATGGACGTCCGGGTGTCTCAGGGTTGGGGTTTCTTGTGGAAGGTTTCTTGTGGACTGGCCTCCACTGTAGTGATGATGGTATTTCTGAGGCTGAGAAGCCACGAGACACAACATCTAGCCGTGGCCGCGCAGCAGCGCTACGCCACATTCTGGAACGCTGGCGGTCGCCACGCTGGCCGAGGTGCGCGGGCGTGTTCCCTTTCCGCGCGCGGCGCAGGCCGCAGCTGCCAGGCGCCCGCGCGCCCCACTCGGCGCTCTGTCCCGGAGGGTGACGGTTCTGGCCACAAGGCTGGCTGCTCCTTTGGTGCGCGCCGCCTTCCGATTGTGATGAAGATGGCCCCAGGACGGCTCAAGATTGCTTCAAGACGGCCCAAGACGCCCATAAGTCCCTCCGAAGGTTGGGAGAGCAGCAGGTCTTCCTACGCCGGCTCTCATGCGGCGCGGGTGCTTTCCTGGGGCGGTCCTCGGGAGGTCTTCCCCGCCTTCAGATTGTGCTGAAGATGGCGCTGGGGAGGATGGCGCGGTTCACGGGGGATGCAGGTCCATGAAAGTGAGCAGGGCCTAGAGAAGGTGACCGAAAGCGATGGGAGCCAGCACGACGGGCCGAAGCCTGATGGTTGCCCAGTGCTGCAGCGGATTTGTTCCCTCTCCCTCCCCTCCCCTTCCTATGCTCCTCCTCCAGTTCCCCCTCCCCCTTCCCCACCCTCGCGCACACTCCTGCAGCCAAGAGAAAGGCCACAGGAGTCACGATCTGCTTTCTTTTGTGCCTTGTCTGGGGCGGGGTTGCGGGGTCATCGAATCACGTGGTGCTTCTCGACATGTGAGAGGCCAGCCGTGCACCGCCGGAGCGCAAGACCTCCTGAGCGAGGTGGGGCAGTGCAGGAACTGCCTGACATCAGAACCTCTTGCCTTCAGTGTCTCTTCCCACCTTCCCTGCGTTCCTCCACGGAGTCCTCTCCCTCTTTCGACCTTGCCTCCCAGCAGCCAAGAGCTGACGTAGCCACAGCCTCCGGCCTGCTTTCCAGGTGGACTCGCTCTTGCCTCTCCTGCATCTCTTGCCGAGTTTTTACCGGCGCTTCCATTCCGCTCCTCCCCGAGCTGACCAGCGGCGCGCGTGCCTCGGGCTCCGGGGGGATGCAGAGTGGCGTGCGGCGTGCGGACTCGCCTTCACGTCCAGATCGGCGGCGGGCGAGCGAGCGAAAGCTGAGGTGGCATGGGGTACACCATGAATCATACGATTGAGCAAAAATATCGTAGACCACATCACATACACAACATTGTTGAGGGGACTAGCGCTGTCCAGAAATCCACAGGGGCCTCGACACCGGCCCTAACCGGCCCAAGATGGCCAAAGATGGCCCCAAGACACCCTCCGAAGCAGCCCAGATCGTGCCCCGTGGTTCAGGGAGATCGCGGTTGGAGGCAGGGTGGCCCGAGGAAGCCCCCAGAGGCCCCATGAAGACTCCCAGGAGGCCTCCCGTGAGGCCCCCAGAGGCTATCCAAGGAAGAACCTCTGCAAAAAGAGCTGAGGAGGACGGGGAAGAATTCGCAGGGCATGGCGAGAAGGAGGAAAAAGAAACATGGCGGAAGGATAGTGAACAACATTATTATAACGGCGATGCTACTTCTAAATTGTCTGTTTCACGTTCCTGCCATTCCTCCTGCATGTCGTACTTCAAGGACCAAGCTGCATGGCGCGTGTATGTATGTATGTATGTATGTATGTATGTATGTATGGATGGATGTATGTATGTATGTATGTATGTGTCCATGTAGTTATGTGAGTATGTAATTGTGTAAGTGTGTATTTATGTGAGTATGTGTATATGAGTGTATGTATGTATGCATGCATATGTGCATGCATGTATGTATGTATGTATACATGGGTGTGTATGTATGTATGTATGTATGTGTGTATGTATGTATGTATGTACGTATGTATGTATGTATGTATGTATGTATATATGTATGTATATACATATATGTATGCATGCATGCATGTATGTATGTATGTATGTATGTATGTATGTATGTATGTAGGTAGGTATATATGTATGTATGTATGTATGTATGTGTGTATGTATGTATGTATGTATGTATGTATGTATGCATGTATGTGTGTATGTATATGTGGATGCATGCATGTATGTATGTATGTACCTACGTATGTATGTATGTATGTATGTGTGTATGTATGAATGTGTGTATGTATGTGTGTATGTGTATATGTTTAGGCATGTATATGTATGTATGCATGCATGCATGCATGTATCGATGCATGCATGCATGCATGCATGTATGTATGTGTGCAGTCATGTCTCGATGTATGTATGTATGCATACATGCATGCATGCATATATGTATGTATGTATGTGTGTATGTATGTATGTATGTGTATGTGTATGCATGCATGCATGGATGGATGGATGGATGGATTGATGTATGCATTGATGGATGGGTGCACGGATGGGTGCATGGATGGATGGATGTATGCATGTATGTAGGTATGCATATGTGTAATCCTGAATGCACGTTAATATGTACGGAAGTATGTATACAGGTGCATGTAGTTTTATATGTATGTATGCATATACTATTGTGCATGCATGCACGGATATACGTACACATTTTACATCGGACTACATCTTTCAGACGGTGGACCTGGCCCGGGGGGGCCAGGTCCACCTGTCTGTCTGTCTGTTTGTCTGTCTGTCTGCCTGTCTCTATGTATGTATGTATGTATGTATGTATGTATGTATGTATGTATGTGTGTATGTATATATGTGTATGCATGTGTGTACGTATGTACGCACACATGCATGCATGTATGTACGTATGTATGTGTGTATGTATGTATGCAATACAATGGCATGGAACACGATGTAAGGTAGTGGATTGCAATGCGATGCAATGCAATACCATGTAATGTAATGAATGTAATGAATGTGTGTGTGCATGTATATGTATGTATGTACGTATGTGTGTATGCATGCATGCATGCATGCATGTATGTGTGTATTTATGTATGTATGTATGTGTGTGTATGTATGTTTACATGTATGTATACATGTATGTATATGTGTACGTATACATGTATGACAGTATGTACGTATGGAAGTATGGATGCATGTATACGTACATATATGCATGTACACGAGTACATGCATGCACGGATATACATCGGACTACATCTTTCAGACGGTGGACCTGGCCCGGGGGGGCAGGGGCCACGACCACGACGTCAAACGGGGGAGCCGTGCGCTTCGCTCTCCTCGGGCCCCCGTGAATCGCCTCGGAGGGCCATCCGCCCGTCGCCAAGGCGGCCCGAGACAACCTCGAGCAACCCACACGACGCCCTCCAGGGGCATCGCCTCAAGAGACGCTCAAGACAGCCCCAGGGAACCCCAGGATACACGCCAGGACGCCTGGAAACCATGACTTGATCCTTGTAGTGTTCTTCGTCTCCGATGGGCTGCTGTGGCCTCCAGATGTCGGCCACGCGCAGAGGGGGCATAGGGGACGGAGGGGGTTCTTAGAAGCACCCCTGCTCCTTCGAAGAAGCCTTCTCCCCTCCCCCTACCCACTTGTGCGCGCCGCCCAATATCGCCCCCAAGAGCCCCCAGGAGGCTCCCAGGCCTTCCCGAGAAGCTCCGAAGAGCCTGGGCCTTCTTCCCCCCAACGGCTCCAAGTTGCTCCAGAAGCCACCACAAAGAGACCATTTCCCCCTCCCCCTCCTCCCCGCTCCTCCTCCCCCTCCTCCTCCCCCTCCTCCCCCTCCTCCCCCTCCTCCTCCCCCTCCTCCCCCTCCTCCCCCTCCTCCTCCTCCTCCTCCTCCTCCTCCTTCTCCTCCTCCTCTCACTCCTCCTCCTCCTCCTCCTCCTCCTCCTCCTCCTCCTCCTCCTCCTCCTCCTCCTCCTCCTCCTCGAGCGTCCGAAGATGCCCCCCGAGAGGGCCCCGGGAGGACAGAAACGTCCCGTTCCCATGGGGCAGCATTTGTTTGAGCCAAGATTGCCCAAGAGACCCCACGATGGCCCCAGGACGGCCCAAGATTGCTTCAAGACGGCCCAAGACGCCCAGAAGTCCCTCCGAAGACTGTCTGGGAGGGCAGCAGGTCTTCCTACGCAGGCTCTTTTGCGGCGTGGGTGCTTTCCTGGGGCGGTGTTCGGGAGCTTTTCTCCGCCCGGTTTGGCGCCAGGGGTTCCGAGGTGCCACCGGAGCCGCCCTTCCCCTCCATCGATGGGGTCACCACAAACGGCTCTGAGATGTTCACCAGGAGGGCCCCAGGAGGACAAGATCGCCCCATTCCTTGAGGAAAAGGTTCGCTTAGGCCAAGACGGCCCAAGAGACCTCAAGAGGGCCCAGGGACAGCCCAAGAGAGCCCCAAGACGGTCAAAGAGGCGCCCAAGACGGTACAGCAGGGTCCCCAGAGGAGTCCAAAAGGGAGAGTTCCATTTTGACATGTCGAGCCCTCCGCCACAAGCGGACCCCCGAGGCCGCCAGCAGACCCACCAAGAGGCCCCCAAGGGCCCTAAAAGAGGCTCCCAAACGTCCCCCAAGCGGCCCCCAAGAAGCTTCAGCACTCGCTTCAAGAAGCGCCCGAGAAGCATACAGAGAGACCCCACACAGGTATCCAATAGGCCTCTGATTCATCAGGCCAGGCACGGTGGTAGTATGGACCGAAGGCCATAGATCCGCCACACCCTGTTGATTGATCAACGGGGTGCATGGCGCGCTGGATGTCTGGGGTTCTTGCTTTTTCTTCTGAGACATCGTGGGCTTCGGCACCAACTGCGCCCTCCGCTGGCTCAAGCGCCTCCAAGTCGGTCCAGACGGCCGCCGAGACGCTTCCAGGCCGGCCAAGATACCTCAAGGTGGTTTCCAAGATGTTCTCACGATGGCCATCAAGACGGGCCGAGAGGGTCCAAGCTCCAAGCTGCTTCCAAGTCCGCCCAAGAAGCCACCAAACGGCCCAAGATGGCTCCAAGATGGCTCAAGACTGCCCAAAGAGGTCCCCAAGAGGCCTCCACGACTGCCCAAGAGGCCGCTAAAAGGTTTCCAGGAACGCCTGGAGAGGCCAACAGCTGTGATTTCCCTTGGGTTGTTGCATGATTGTGGTCTGAGTGTTTTTTGTCGGTCTTCCGACGGCTCAAGAGCTCGCAAGATCGCCCCAAGATGGCCCCAAAGGCCTCCAAGATACCCCAGATGACGACCCAAGGGATCCCCAAAACGGCCACAAGAGGACCCCGAGATGGCCCGAGAGACTTCCAGGACGCCCAACGGCCCTGAAGCGCCCCAAGAGGGCCCCAAGTCCGTACAAAGGCCCAGAAGGCGTCAGACGGGCCAGGAACGCCCTAGGACGGCCAAAGAGGCCCTCAAGACGCCCCCACAGGTCCCCGAGAGGCCCAAGGAGGCCTCGAAGATGCCCCAAGGAATCTCCCAGGAGGCCCCAAGAGTGCCCCATGAGGCTCCCAAAATGCTTACTTCTTCTCGTAAGTTGTCCGCCCTCTCTCCTCCCCCTCTTTCTCCAAGAGTTCCCCCAAGCGTTTCCATAACGGCTCGGGGAACAAATGGCCTGGTATATTGTCCAAGGTTTGGACACCTATTCGGCCACACCGGCGCGTCCAATACAGCTGGGGGCGGCGGTGGTGCGCCGCAGGCGTCTTCGATAAGCAAGCTATTGGCCTGGCGATGGACCCAACCTTATTCAATCATGTGTAGCGCAGGGCGCGAGTCTCTCTTCATATACTGCGCACCGCGGGGCAATGTGAAAAGCGAGCTGCTGTGGATCACGCGTGCGCGGGCGCGCTGAATTTCTTGTGGGGCGCAATCGGTGTCAACGGGGTGCCGAATAATTCGGATGCCCTCGCGCGAGCGCGCCCGCTAGGGTTGCGGGTGTATCTCCTCTGGCGGGGCACGACCCGTGCGAGGCAGGTTCCAAGATGGGCAGGGTGACGCCATGCGAACCGGCCCATTGCTGACATGGGAGGAGTTTTTTCTTCGGGGGCGGAAAAGAGGGGGGTGATGACCAGGGGGGGATGGATATCATGGCGGGGGCCATGATTTTTCCCCAGATTCCATGGCGCCCCTTCTTATTTCATTACGTCCCTGGCCCCCCCGCTGGGCCGCGCACATGCTGCCGGTCATGATTTGCAGCCCCCCCTCTTGGACACCCTCCTTTTGGCCGCTCCCGATTTCTGGGGCATGATTCGCGTGGCGGGTATGCCGTCGTCGCCACGTTTTGAAACCGCCTTTAGGGCGACGAGGGGCTTCCTCGGGCTTTCTTCGAGCCAGCTTGGGACCTTTGAGGGGCAGAGCACGTCCTCCTGGGAGCTTAGGGTGGCCAGTGGATCCCACGAAGAGGAAGATTAAATTGGACCGGAAGTTCAACGAGGTCCACGAAGAGCGATCGAAAGCCAACGATGTCCCCACATATGCCCCACTGGGCCCCACGACCCTCCTACGAAGGCCTTCAGCTGGCCCAACCAAGCCCCCAAGACTCTCAAAGGGACCTTCACCAGGAGCGCCTCATTCCTTAGATGTCCTCCGATGCCGAGCACGTGGCGGAGGAGGAGGGGGGGGTCCACACCTGGCGGCTGCTGTTAAAGAGAAGCTCGACGTCTCATGTGCAGATTTGAATTCTATTCTGAGAAGTTTGAAAACGCTTGGTTTCACTTCGGGGTTATGTCTCACGTGAAACGGCGGTTTGTCTAAGAGCGACGTCAAACATTGAAGCCCATCGTGTGTTTGAAGGCTTGAAGCTTGAATTGTGAATTCCATGTTACTGTTTGGACCGTGACGCCGCGATCTTAATCGTCATGATGCCCCGAGCGGAACGAGGTATCGTGCACAGTGTACAATGGTGTGGCGCTCACGACATGACCGCGGACGGCCACACCAAAGGGAGCATCGGCAGAGATATGCTCCTACAGGTCATGGGAGGAGCGCAATCCTTCAAGCACGACTTAGAAACGACATAGTCAATCCAGGGCTGGCCAGACACGATTGCCTGAGCCGCCTGAGGAGCAATTGTCTGCAAGGTGGCTTGCCTGCGAGGCAAGTTGCTTGCAAGGGCATTGCCGCACGTTTCAACTTTCCTTGTTGGGCCCGCCTGTTGCTGCATATGCTGTATATATAGCATTTCGCTGTATAGCGGGCGGCGGACTCACGCTTCGTCTCCTCCCCCCGATTCTCAAGGAGGTTGGGGCAAAGGCGAGAGGTAGCGAGCGTTTGTCCGCGGCGGTTTGTGCTCAAGCGGCCGGCCGCCAACATATGACTGCGCCTCATCGCGAGGCACACTAGTTGAAATTGAGACCGAAAACAGATTCGCTTGACATAGCCCGTCGCTTCCGCGACGACCTATTACTTTTTGGAATATCGCTACTACCGTACAGCAGGATTGGATATGGGCTTCGCCTTAGGCGAGGTTTTTGGTTGGGCCTCCCAACCCCCTTCGAACTACAGGATGGGCCCAAGGGAGCCCCAAGACGGCCAAACAGACCCCAATACTTTTGCGGGTGCCTCCATGCAACTCCCAAGACTGCCCGAAAAGGGCTCCAAAATTGACTCCAAGACCTTTTCAAGAGGGCCATGTGACGGACGCGGAGGAGGAGGAGAAGGAGGAGGAGGAGGAGGAACGGGGGAGGGAGGGATGGAGGGACGGCTGTATCAGAGGAAGGGATATACACGGTAGTGGAGGCGGGGGAAAGAAGAAGGACAACCACGAAATGGATATAACCACGACGCCCTCGAAGCGTGTCCTGGTGACCGCAGGTGCTCCGCATGCTGGCGCGACAGCGCGTGATATTTCCAGAACGCGTGCCCGGGATCTGCTCTTCCTCCTGTGTGTTTTGTTGTTTGTCTTGCGCTCCATTGTTCCTCCATGCCCTGTGCAGGGCGCGAAGCATGTTTGTGGGTCACCATACAATTGCACCCCGGGGGGGTCGAGGGTCTCCCCGCGGGGGGGGCCGCTGACGTCGAAAGGGGGGGGGGACTGACGTCGACATGCTGCGGGGGGGGGGGCCCGCTGACATCGATATGCTGCGGGGGGTGGGGCAGAAAAACAACTTTGCCGAACCCCCCGGCGGCGAAGAAAAATAGAGCCCTCTTCGCTGGAATGTGCGATTTTTCGGGGGGCAGAATTTGGATTGCCATGCTCGAGTCCGTCTATCATGTCGGGCGTCGCCGACCCACCGGCGGTGCCAGGGCGAGGAGAAGGAGAAGGCGGACGAAGGAGGTGGAGGAGGAGGACGGGGGGGGGGGAGGAGGAGGTGGACAGAGAGATGGGGAGGTACCACGAGGAGGAGGAGGAGGAGGAGGAGGAGGAGGAGGAGGAGGAGGAGGAGGAGGGGCAGCAGCAGGAGCAGGAGCAGGAGCAGGAGCAGGAGAAGGAGGAGGGAGGATGGACTGGGGGTGGCCTTGCTCGGCCTTGCGGCAGGGACGCATCACGGTCCTCCTCCTCCTCCTCCTCCTCCTCCTACTCCTCCTCCTCCTTCTCCTTCTCCTCCTGATCTTCCTCCTTCTCCCAATCCTTCTCCTACTCCCCCTTCTCCTCATTCATCTCCCCCCCCTCCCCTGCCCCCCCCCCTTCCCCCAGGGATTCGGAATTGGCATCGGCGAGGCATTGGGAGGGAGGGGGGAGGGAGGGGAGAGGGAAGGAAAGTAGGAAGGGCGGAGACGAACGAGAAGAGTGTTCCTTTTTCGCGCTGCCGTAGTAGAATGAACCTGAGAGCGCGCAAAGCGCGCGTGGCTCTAGACCGAAGCGCAAGGAGGCACGGCCCCCCTCATCGTCCTCATCCGCCCCCCCCCCCCCCCTCCTCCCCCTCCTCCTCCTCCTCCTCCTCCTCCTCCTCCTCCCCCTCCTCCTCCTCCTCCTCCTCCTCCTCCTCCTCCTCCTCCTCCTCTCCTCCTCCTCCTCCTCCTCCCCTCCTCCTCCTCCTCCTCCTCCTCCTCCTCCTCCGGGGGGTGGGTGAGCAGGGATCTAAAGAGTGGGATCACGGTTGTATGTTCCAAACCCTCTTGCGTTGGGTACTCGTTATGAATAGAACACTGATGTCGCGTCTTTTTCCGCCCCCCGCCTCCTCCTCTCTTCCCGTCTCCTCTCTTCGGGCTGCGATCTGTGAAACTGTCGCCACTTTCGAGGGCTGCTGGGGTGGCCAGCGGAGTGGCGCCCCACGCCGATCTGTGCAACTGTCGCTATTTTTGAGGGCTGCCGTGGCCATCGGAGTGGCGCCCTACGCAGACTCAGATTAGACCTCGCCATCCGCCATCCCTGGGGGGGGGCTGCGATTTGTGAAACTGTCGCCATGTTCGAGGGCTGCTGGGGTGGCCAGCGGAATGACGCCCTACGCAGACTCAGATTATCAGCGTAAGACGTCGCTCCGCTGGACCCCCAAGCAGCCCTCGAAGTGGCGACAGTTTCACAAATCGCAGCCCCCCCAGGGATGGCGAGGTCTAATTTGAACTTGCGTGAGACGTCACTCCGCTGGACCCCCCAGCAGCCCTCGAAAGTGGCGACAGTTTCGCAGATCGCAGACCCCGCAGGGATGGCGAGGTCGAATCTGAATCTGCGTAAGACGTCACTCCGCTGGACCCCCCAGCAACCCTCGAACGTGGCGACAGTTTCGCAGATCGCAGCCCCCCAGGGACGGCGAGGCCTAATCTAAGTCTGCGTGGGGCGTCGCTCCGCTGGCCACCCCAGCAGCCATCGAAAGTGGCGACAAGTTCACAAATCGCACCCCCCCAGGGATGGCGACGTCGCGAGGTTTTATCTGAATCTGCGTAGGGCGTCACTCCTCTGGACCCCCCAGCAGCCCTCGAAAATGGTGACAGTTGCACAGATCGCAGACTACCAGGGATGGCGAGGTTTAAAATTTTGAGTTTTGTTTTCCGAGTAGGGTGTCCGCATTCATAGACTTTCCTTCTGTATTGGTGCGTATATATACATTTGCGTTGCCAGCGTGCTACTGATTTGTTGTTCCCCACATCCAAAGTGGGGTTTTCGTTCCTCACATCCAAAGTTGGGTTCTTGTTTTCTCTGGACACCCCGCGCAGGAACAGGAACACACACACACCCACTCACACTCACCCGCACTCTCTCATCATCAACCTCATCAGCATCATCGATGATGCTCTCTCACATGCTTAGTCACTCACATACTCATCATCATCATCACTCGCACTCTCTCACACGCTCATGAACATCATCGTCATCATCATCATCATCATCATCGGCATCGTCATCATTCTCATTTAAACATCATCATTGTCGCCACCACTCACAATTAATCATTATCCTCTTCACCACTCATCTTCACCACCACTCATCATCCTCATCCTCATCATCGTTGAGTAAATTGTGAGGAAGTCTCAGGCGGGAGCCCCCTCCCTATGGGGCCCGCAGATCACGTTGGTAATCCGAGCGGGTCATCGGAATCCTGTAACTGTCGTCACTTTTGAGCTCCCCAGGCATGAAAATGGAGGAAGTCTCAGGCGGGAGCCTCGTCTGTGAGTGAATTGGGAGGAAGTCTCAGGCGGGAGCTCCCTCCCTATGGGGCCCGCAGATCATGTTGGTAATCCGAGCGGGTCATCGGAACCCTGTAACTGTCGTCACTTTTGGGCTCCTCAAGCCTGAATTTGGAGGAAGTCTCAGGCGGGAGCCTCGTCTCGTGAGTGAATTGTGAGGAAGTCTCAGGCGGGAGCCCCCTCCCTATGGGGCCCGCAGATCATGTTGGTAATCAGAGCGGGTCATCGGAATCCTGTAACTGTCGTCACTTTTGAGCTCACCAGGCCTGAAAATGAAGGAAGTCTCAGGCGGGAGCCTCGTCTGTGAGTGAATTGGGAGGAAGGAAGTCTCAGGCGGGAGCCCCCTCCCTATGGGGCCCGCAGATCATGTTGGTAATCCGAGCGGGTCATCGGAATCCTGTAACTGTCGTCACTTTTGGGCTCCTCAAGCCTGAATTTGGAGGAAGTCTCAGGCGTGAGCCTCGTCTGTGAGTGAATTGGGAGGAAGTCTCAGGCGGGAGCTCCCTCCCTATGGGGCCCGCAGATCATGTTGGTAATCCGAGCGGGTCATCGGAACCCTGTAACTGTCGTCACTTTTGAGCTCCTCAAGCCTGAATATGGAGGAAGTCTCAGGCGGTTTTGTCAAGGGCGGAGGCGAAGCAGCTCGCGGCAGAGCTGGGCTTCGTGCTGCCTTCCGCCTGAGCGCGGCTGCGCCTCGCTCGAAGCCCGCGGGGTTGTCCCAACGGCTTGGTCTTGCGCGCCAACGGTTTGCGGGGTTGTCCCGGCAGCCTGGCCCGCGGGGTTGTCCCAACGGCTGCGCGACGTGACCAGTAGAGAACGCGCCTGTGCTGGCCGTGGCGGCGACGGCGCCGAGGAACATCGACATGCGCGCTCATGCAACAGGAACGGGAGGAGGTGGCGGGGCGCGGAACAAACAGGGGGGCGAGGATGGGGACAACGCAAGGAGTGGAAGGGGGGCCCGCGCCAAGGCGAGAGGAAATATACGCAGAAGAGACAGCCAGGACGCCTCACCAACCACGAGGACGACGGTGATGTTTTTTTTCCAGATTCGCCCAGAGGATTCTTATGCGGGGTTCTTCCGTCGGAGTAATTTTCTCTGGGCACCCCGCGCAGGAACAGGAACGCACGCACGCGCGCCCACTCACACTCACTCACACTCGCTCATCGTCAACCTCATCAGCATCATCGATGATGCTCTCTCACATGCTTAGTCACTCACATACTCATCATCATCATCACTCGCACTCTCTCACACGCTCACGAGCATCATCATCATCATCATCGGCATCGGCATCATCCTCATTCAAACATCAACATCGCCACCACCACTCACAATCAATCATCATCCTCTTCACCACTCATCTTCACCACCACTCATCATCCTCATCCTCATCATCGTTGAGTACATTGTGAGGAAGTCTCAGGCGGGAGCCCCCTCCCTATGGGGCCCGCAGATCATGTTGGTAATCCGAGCGGGTCATCGGAAACCTGTAACTGTCGTCACTTTTGGACTCGTCAACCCTGAAAATGGAGGAAGTCTCAGGCGGGAGCCTCGTCTGTGAGTGAATTGGGAGGAAGTCTCAAACGGGAGCTCCCTCCCTATGGGGCCCGCAGATCATGTTGTATCGAGAGGGTCTCGGGATCCTGTAACTGTCGTCCACTTTTGGGCTCCTCAGCAGCCTGAATTTGGAGGAAGTATCAGGCGGGAGCTCGTGCTCTGAGTAAATTGTAAGGAAATCTCAGGCGGGAACCCCCTCCCTATGGGGCCCGCAGATCATGTTGGTAATCCGAGCGTGTCATCGGAACCCTGTAACTGTCGTCACTTTTGGGCTCCCCAGGCCTGAAAATGGAGGAAGTCTCAGGCGGGAGCCTCGTCTGTGAGTGAATTGGGAGGAAGGCTCAGGCGGGAGCCCCCTCCCTATGGGGCCCGCAGATCATGTTGGTAATCCGAGCGGGTCATCGGAAGCCTGTAACTGTCGTCACTTTTGGGCTCGTCAAGCCTGAATTTGGAGGAAGTCTCAGGCGGGGGCCTCGTCTCTGAGTGAATTGTGAGGAAGTCTCAGGCGGGGGCCACCTCCCTATGGGGCCCGCAGATCATGTAGGTAATCCGAGCGGGTCATCGGAATCCTATAACTGTCGTCACTTTTGGGCTCCTCAAGCCTGAATATGGAGGAAGTCTCAGGCGGGAGCCTCGTCTGTGAGTGAACTGCGAGGAAGTCTCAGGCGGGGGCCCCCTCCCTATGGGGCCCGCAGATCATGTTGGTAATCCGGGCGGGTCAGGAATCTGGCTGCAGGTGCACGGCTTCAAGGAGTCCCCGATCTACCAGGAAGTCGCCGAGGTGCTGCGACAGGGCGCCGAAGGCGCCGACGACGACGGCCAGGCCGAGGCGCGGGCGCGGAGCTTGCCGATGTTCAGGCCCAGCGAAAGGGAGCTCACATGGCAGAGCTCGGGGGCGCACAGCGTGCGCCGCTCGGGGTTCACCCTGACGCACGCGTCCTACCTGACCTCCACGCTGTCGCAAGGCCAGACGCTGCGCAAGGGCGTCACCATCGACTGCGCGAGAGACGAGGACGCTGGCCGCACGGGCATGTCGGACGAGCAGTGGTGGCTGCACCTCTACGTCATGTTCCCCCGCGCCACGTGCATGCGGAACATGCTGATCCTGCGGCCGCCGCCGCGAGAGTTCCTGGAGCGCGGGCCGCCGGCGTCCCTGCGGAAGGCGCTCCTGGAGTTCGACAAGAGAGCGGTTTTGTCCAGGGTGTCCCAACGGCTTGGTCTTGCGCGCCAACGGCTCGCGGGGTTGCCCCGACAGCCTGGCCCGCGGGGTTGTCCCAACGGCTGCGCGACGTGACCAGTAGAGAACGCGCCTGTGCTGGCCGTGGCGGCGACGGCGCCGAGGAACATCGACATTCGCGCTCATGCAACAGGAAGGGGAGGAGGTGGCGGGGCGCGGAACAAACAGGGGGGCGAGGATGGGGACAACGTAAGGAGTGGAAGGGGGGCCCGCGCCAAGGCGAGAGGAAATATACGCAGAAGAGACAGCCAGGACGCCTCATCAACCACGAGGACGACGGTGATGGCTTTTTTCCAGATTCGCCCAGGGGATTCTTATGCGGGGTTCTTCCGTCGGAGTAATATTTTGTTGTTGAACAACTAGTAAAGCATGCCGACCAAGAATGCGCCATTGAGGCGCCACCTGGATTGCTTTTGCGTTTCCCGGCTAGGATTGCATTCGTTTCGTTTAGGGGTGTGTATACTCAAGTGTAGATGTTTGCCTACGATGTGAAGACAACGACTTGCTTCACACGCCCCTCCGACTTCTCGGCTGATTTCTAGAGGGTGTGATGCTTTTTTGGTGGTTTCCTAGACTTACTATTAAATTGGCGATTTTATTATTTTGTG
>CAUYUJ010015260.1:805407-812907 GCA_963575745.1 Prorocentrum cordatum
GAGGGGGGGGATGAGGATGAGCAGGACAAGGCTGGCGAGGGAGGGGGAGTTGTTGCAGTCGGCCCGGATTAGTTGGTCGACCCTGCCAAATCGAGGGCACCTTTGCGTCGCAATGCGCGCCCACCCTGTGTCTCGCGACCCCTGCCGCCTGCATTCCCGTGGCAACGGATGCCGCGAGCACTGTTTTAGGGCGCGTGCTGAAGAAGAGCTTCCGAAAAAGACACTTATGCGCATACTTTGCGCTTCTTTTGGTTTCCCTCTCGGATCCCTCTTGGAGCCTTGCCGGAGCTCCATCGCGGCCTTCTGGAATTTGTTTCAGACGCCCCCCCCCCCCGAGCTTTCCGAATCGGGGGTCCTTGCGTCCTCTCTCGCGTGTCCTGTCCAATCGAGTCCGACTGCATGTTCTACTATCCTGCAGTCGCTCTCTCACCCCCCACTCGAAGCGGGCCCCCGGGCCGTCCTTCCTGGGACCCTCCTGGGGTCCGAACTGACAAATGTTTCCGAGCCGCGTCCAGCCGCGGCGACGAGGAGGGCCCCCCGGATGCCGGATGCCGATGCCAAAACAAATTGAATATCGTCGTTCCTCGAGGGGGCCCGCGGGGTTGGGCTGCCTCAGCCCAGGTGAAGCGGTCGGCGCTGGCGGCCATGTTCCAGGTCGGGGCCAAGCTGGTGCGCTGCAACCAGTGGACGTGCGCCTCGGTGCTATTGCAGCAGCAGGACCGATACAACGAGGAGGGGGAAGAAGAGGGGGGGGAGGAGGGGGAGGAGGAGGAGGAGAAGGACAAGGGGGAGGAGGATGGACGGCGGACCCCGGACACCACAATCCAATCCCTCCACCTCCTCCCCTCTCCCACCCCCCCCCCTCATCCTTCCACCCCTCATTCACCTCCTCCTTCCTCTCCTCCTCTCCCTCCTCCTCCCCCTCGTCATCATCCCAGCTTACAGTCGGCCCGGATAAGTAGGTCGACCCTGCAAAGTCAAAGGCGCCCTTGCGTCGCAATTGGTGTCCTGTTTCTCGTGACCCGTGCCTCCTACATGCCACGTGCCTATGTGCCTATGGCAATGTGGCCCTCGGGAGGGTCTTGGATCTTTTGGCGTGTCCTGCCCAATCGAGGCTGACTGTATTCCCAGCGTAGGGGGTGGGCTTTTCCCCTTCCTCCATGGGAGGACAAGTGGCTGGGCGCTATCCGGTGGCTGTGTAGCACCGACCCCCCTCTCGCGGCGTGCACGCAGCGGAAATGGGACGAGACGCAGGAGCATGTCAAGCTCAAGTCTGTGGAGGACAGGCCTGGCGACTGGCAGGTGATGGTCTCGGAGATTCGCATGGTTCTGGTGTGGAAAAATCGGCCAGCCATTTGCCTCGACTTGCTGTGCCCGCCCGTGGTGGTCTCCAAAGTGGATGCTGCCAGTTTGTGGCTTGCCCTCTCGGCCCATAAGGGCCTCGTCGCATCTCACGAACTGGTCGAGCAGATCAGGAAGACGGCCAAGTGGCGGTTTCACACCAGCGAGTGCGACGGCGCAGCGCCCAACGTCAAGCTGCACGCTTTCATCTCGAATTCGGGCGACGACCGGGTGACCGACGAGAACACCTACTACGACCTCAGCCCATGTTGGAATCACAGGATGCACTTGTGCACGGTCGCGTTGATCCCGATTTGCGACCCGTCCCTGTCGACCAACATCTTCGCGTCCACTGTGTTCCTCACGTATGCTGGGCATTGGGTTCGGGTCTTGGCCAGCCTCCAGTCAACGTGCGACGGCCTCGAGGTCGCCTTCGAGTCCCCCAACAGCGACGAGATGACGCACTGGAGGGAGTACAGCAAGCAGGTCTCACTGTTCGTGCTCCGCGCCGCCGAGGGTGCGCCTGGCGCCCAGGCCAGACTGGCCGCGGCATGGGGCGAGCTCATGTCGGTCCTGAACGGCCCGTGGAACTCGACGAGGGGGATGAAGCATTACTGCAAGATGGACGGTAGCTGCTGTTCAGGGAGGGACGCCCAGAGTCGCATCGCCGTCGCGAAGAAGAGGCTCGTTCTCGCCCTCAAGGCGACCCTCTTCAGGATCAAGCCCAGCCGACCGGCAGAGAACAAATGGTCGAAGCTCGCCCCGGCGTATGATTTCTTTGGGCTGGGCTTGGCAATCAACGGCGTCCTTCCGACGACGTGCAGAACCGCCTTCGGTGCTTTGCAGGTCCAGTACGACAAGGATGTTGAGAAGAACGCCAAGAAGAGGGATCGCGCACGGGCCTCTGGCGTCGACGACGTGGCGGTGACCGTGGACTGGGCGGCTGTGAATGGTTCTCGCTGCAGACGGCTGTTCTCTCTCATCGAGTCGGGGGGATCCGCGCTGGCCATGCCGATTTTCATGGTCGTTGGAGAGGTCGGCCGCGCCATCAGCTACTGGTTCATGCAGGCAGGCGGAGAGAAAGAAAGAGAGAGAGAGAGAGAGAGAGAGAGAGAGAGAGAGGAGAGAGAGGGAGAGAGAGAGAGAGAGAGAGAGAGAGAGAGAGAGAGAGAGAGAGAGAGAGAGAGAGAGAGAGAGAGAGAGAGAGAGAGAGATAGAGAAAGGGAGAGGGAGAGGGGGAGAGAGAGAGAGTCCCGTTCTGCGAGCAATGTGAACCTTGATTTATCGCTGCGGCCACGAGTCCCGTCGATGACGGGAGGCACCGTGTCAGTGCGCGGTGAGCGTGCCTTGGGCGCCTGACACCCTCGTATGGCCTAAGCCGAAACGAGCGGAGGAACAGAACACTGGAAAAACACAACGTGGGGATGAGAGAGAAGGATGGGAAGTAGGATCACAAGGACTCTCGGGTGGGAGAGAGAGAGAGAGAGAGGCCCATCACGTGGGCGCGCCTGGCTGAAGCTGGTGATGATGCTGTTGGGGGTCGTATCGCCGACTCTAGGGGGAGGCTGGACAGAGGATGGAGGAAGGGAGACCTTGAACACCCCGTGCATCTCCAGGGATGCACACCCACGGGTGTCTCCCGCCTCGCGGGGGAGGGCCTCACGGGGAACAGAGCGCCTGCGGACAGGGGCACGGCACCGAAGAGGGGAGAGGGGAGGACAGTCATCTCATCGTAAACGTCGGAGGCGGGTGAGGGAAAACCTACAGCTGGGCCTTGAGTGGGAGTCCAGGGTGGCGAAGCCTTGCCACTCAAGGAGGGGCGGGTCCTGCAGAGCCAGCCCTCGTGTCGCCTTCATCGTCGACATCGTCGTCGTCGTCTTCACACGTCGTCATATCGTCTGGGTCTGGCCAGCTGGGTCCCCCGAATTGGAGCCTAGGTGAGGGCGAGGACGGACTGATCGGCCACCCGTGGTAGCACAGTCCAAGCACCTATTCAACTCGGAGGTGGGGCGGGTCGCTGGCGTCAGGCGGGGTACAGGGGAGGAGAAATACGAGCTCAGAACTCCCGATCAGCACTAATCCACGATTGGCACATCATTAGGAAGTTGCCTCCGATGTTTCGTATTTTTGGAGAGGGAAGTCAGGGAAAGGAGGTTCATATTCGGCCGACCTTGAACGCATCCCATGAGCATCGGGATTGAAGCGCCCATGAGTCCTGTCACCACCTGCTGCACCACCGCTTTCTCCTGAGAGTCGGCCAAGGTGAAGGGCAACTGGACATAATTCATGAGATTCTGTAAATACCATACTTCACGCGTATGGGACCAATTTAGCGTCACATATGCTTTCAACACACGAGAAATCGGCCAATCGTCAACCGGCAGTAAAATCCAGATCACACAGGCGACCACGAAGCCTGCTAGAAATGAAACCAAAAGATACTCACGGTGAACTTGGCCGAGATAGCAATCATCATAGATTTCATCTCCAAGGGTGTCGTCACAATCAGCTTCCCGTAGGTCCGTCTCCATTCAGATCGCCGAGCCGTTGATGATGTTGAGCACCATCGTGGCCTTCTTCGTCTTGGAGGCAGGCACCTGCTTGCGCGGGAAGTGGGCCTCAATGCATTTGTTGCACTGCCCAACCACAACCTTGTCCTTCATAGCCTCCTCGAGCATCTTAGTCGCTTGGCCCCAGCTAAGCTTGCCAGGAAGACTGCATTTTTTCCCAATTATAGATTGAAGCCATCCGACCTCTGGTCGCCCCATGATATCTCCAGCATCGGGGGGTTCGGCAACAGGAGTCGGGGTCCAGGTACGCTTCGTGGCGTCGTCCTTCTCCTTGTCCCTGTTGGAGTCCTTGTCCTTGTCCTTGTCGCCCTCGAGCTTCGAGATGCGGTCCCCGAAGGCCGTCTTCATCGCAGCCGCGATGTACTCCCCTTGGCGGCGTAGCTGCATCTCCTCGGCCCTGTCCTTCTTGTCCTTGACAAACGCACGATACTCTGGGTCACGATCGGCCAGCTCGCGTCGTATCATCTCCAATTCACGCTTCTGCCCAGAGTTGGAGCGAGAGCGAGCCTGGCGCCGATCCCGATCCCCACGATGGTCGTCACGGTCGCGCTCTCGGCGGTCGTCTCGATCATCAGGGCTCCGACGCCTGTCACGATCACGATCGCGATCGTGGTGTTTGTCATTGCTGTAGCTCTCACGGCGGCGGTCCCACTCACGTCTATCATAGCCTGAGTCCCTGTCACCTTCACGTTTGGTCCACTGGTCACGATCGGAGAACCAGGAACCTCCACCCCCTCGACGGTCATCACGTCCTGAATCGTACTTGACCCATGGCTGGCGTCTCTCGTCCGAACGGCCCATTCGGACAACTTCTGGTAGGAAATATCTGCACCACTGCCGAAGTACAACTCGAGCCTTCTGGATGGCGACGGACCAGGGGCACGCATGTACGGCTGCCAGGATCAATCTGGGTGGGTATTGTAGTATGTGCATCTCCAGGGCCAGTTCCAGGATCCACGAGAGTGTTACAGGGATAGTCAGGGATAGGTACTGGGCACGCGCAAGACGTCCAGAAAACAAAGCTACAACCATACCAAAGCCCCTCGGGGCCACACCAGGCCAGGGGGGTATGTTGGATTTAGGACGGGGTCCAGGTTCATGCTGTACAAGCCAAGGTCTGTTATCATTCTTCGGGGCAATCCAGCAGGAGTCCTCGTCGGGCCACAGCTCTAGGTCCAGCCAGATACAGGGAGCCTCGGGGTCCTCTAGGTCGGATGCGGGGGACAGCTTCACCTTGTAAACCAATTTCAAGTACTCGAAAACGCATAATCTGCAATAAACTTTACTCACACCTAAAATATCATCCACATATCTACGTTGTCGAACCCCGACCGATGTAGACGACGACGGGAAAGAAGAGGAAGTAGTAGAGGATGTTTCAAAGCCCGATGACGCGAACTGGTCTGGCCTCCTCTGGGCCTGCAGCTCATACCAGGCGAGCAGGATGGACAGAGCAACGCCTGAGAGGACACCCCCTATGGGCAAGCCTCTCAGTTCATAAACCACGCCACCGATCGTGACTAACGATAGCCAGCAGTACGCCATTAAAGTGGACGTGATATCCGAGACTGAAATCTTGAAGTAGTTCGGCGGGGTGCCGGTTGAGAACGTGCGGGTCTTTACCTCACGTCCTCTCTTGACCAGTGCAGCGTCCGTGCCGAGCTGGTGTACAATACGCCGAGAGACATCGCGCCAGGCTTCACCGATCAAACTTGAGTTGCACTGCTCATACGCCTGGTCCGCATCTGCTACAACAATTGAAACATTGCGGAGCATCCCTCCGCATCGCAGGCACGTATCTGTAGCTGGAGGATCAAGCTCAGCCTGGATTCTTCGGACTTCCTGAGCCGCGTCATTCATATTAAACACCTCACAAGACACTCCACTCGCCTTCAATAAGTGACGGGTAGCTCGTCCAACATACCTATATCCTTCAGTTCCTGGTGCATCTGCCGAGTTCACAATACGTCTCATACAGCTATGTCCTGGTTTCGTGCAACATCGGGTTCCATCATCCAGAAAGCATTTACTCTTCACCGTGGGGAAAACGTACGGGGGGTTCGTGGTCTTGGACGGGGGGGGCATCATATTTCCCTTTCGTAACCACGCAGGGAGACCTTGTGTAGCCCGTGCCCAGAGCCACGCAGCAGCATCATATCTAGATATATCATAGCGAACAGTCCAATCATCATCAAGTTCAGCCGTTTGGTGGAGCCAGCGTATCACATCAACACCATCTGCTGCCCATGTTTTATCACCTTGTTTATCATCAGCAATGATGGTTAGGCCTTTGGCATCACGTACAGAGGTCTTCAGGGTACTCTCGAGTTCTTGCCATTGACGTGGCTGGGGTCCTCTGGGGTCTTCTTGGTGTTTTGTCATGTTGGCGAATTTCTCGGATAGGTACCTGAGTCCACGACGCACCTGCACAGGACCTAGTCTAGCTGCCTGGAGCCACTCCTGGAGAGCCACACGAGCCGAACGTAGAGTAACTCTAGGAGTGGACCACACTGGAAGACGCCAATATCCTGGTAAGGCGTGTAGGTGTAGAGGACCAGACACAAACTGAGACTCCTTGACTGAAGCAGGTAGGCAGGATGATGAGTAGGTAGCACAAAAGTTACTGACCGACACCTTGTCCTTCCACTTCCGCTGGGCCTTAAACGAAACTCGGGTTGGTCGTTGGTACCACTTGCGTGCCGGTTCAAACTTCATGCTTCGGGTTAGTTGCACTACGGATCCTCTCATAACTTGCTGGTAGGTCGGGTGTCGAAACTCATGGGGAAGACGGAGCACTGGAAACTTCGCGGCTGGCAGATTCAAGACCTTCAAATGTCGATTCAAATGGAACTTCGCCATTCGCTGTCGTGTAAAGTTGGTCAAGAAGAGGTGGCACATACTCGCTGCCTTGAAGTATATAGCACCCTGCTCCACTCTGGACAAGTAGCTACAAAACGGCAAAGGGTGCCACTGCTTTGCCAGGTACGCTAGGAGCAGGCCGAGACGGAGAGGATCTAGAAGCCAAAGGGGGCCTTCTTCCTGAGTCAGGTGAAAATGTTCTCGAATCTGTAGATCGTAGAGAACTCCATACGGGGCTTCCTCAGATAGGGCACCTGGAAAGTTCCTTAGGGGGCCTGTCTCGTCATTCTGTCGTGGGGCGTCGAACGTCGGCGTCGCTGATCGCCATACAGGGGGAGGGTTTCGTCGTGGGGGTCGTCGTCGCCAGGATGGGGGTCGTCGTCGTTGTTTCTTGGGTTTTGGCGTTGTGTACAGGGTTCCTAGGCCTCGTCGATGGCTCACGAACTCGGACTCCTTCGCGTCGGCCTCATTCGCACTAGGTCGGAAACGACGGATCCCTAGCGTCTCGAAGTGCAGACTCGCGGACTCGGTCGGGAGCCACAGGATGGGGATGAAGAAGAGGGAGCCTGGACTACGTCGGAGCTCTCGATAACGCGGTCGATTCCCTGGTCGAACCCTAGGAAACATAAGTCCTCGAAGATGCTCCTGGATACGCCCCAGAACTCCTGAAAGAACACCTGTCCTCAAGATGGCCTTCCCGAGGTAGAGGGAGGAGTAGGAACCGAGGATG